>JBCAUA010163688.1:0-22019 GCA_038406235.1 Peronia verruculata | reverse complement strand
GTTAAAGAACCCTTGGCAGTTGAAAATCGATAGAAGAGTAGGCCTGAGTGCCGCTGTGGGGGCAAAATTTCCAAAATTCCAAATTTCTACCCACAAAGTTTCTCAGCAAAAATTGGCAGCTTCCAAAAGCCGAGATAATCCTTTCTCTTAGTGATGCTTATTATTATTACTACGGTATTATTATTATTGTTGTTATTATTCTTAATATTATTATTATCAGTCTTTTAACTGACAGATGTGTTATATGTTTTTGCTGTTGTTTTTCTTACTGCCGGCTATTTCTGGCAAGACGGGGACAAACTTATTGCACAGGCAAGTCATCACAATGACTATCTTTGACCTAGGCATAATTCTAGTCTCTCTGAGAAAAAAGAGCAGTGTCACATCTCATATACATGTAGCCTAGTTGTTGTTGTAATTGTTGTTGTTGCTGCTATTGTTTTGTTTGGTTTTGACAAGTGTGAAGCTTCTTCTTCCTTGAAATCATTATAGATAAAGGGATTAAAGATAAAGGAGGGGGAGGTAGGGGAGAGTAAAGTATGCATACAAACGCATAAATATGACTAGCTCTTCTTGCTGACAAGGAAAATTCTATCAGAAGATAGTCTATTACTAATAATATATTAAAAAAAAAAAAAAAACTAAAGAAAAGATAAATGTGTAATACACAGAAAGGTGTTAGTGACAAATACAAACATTGTTCAGCTGTTTAAACGAATGATATCACTGTTCAAATCCTGTGCATCCACCTTTACTGGTTTTGTTAATACTAGTGTACTGTCTTATTTTCTCATCCCCTACCCCCCCCCCCGATCTTTCCCCCCCCGGGGCGCCCTATATGACATTATTTATGTGTTAGGCACTTCAGTATTCTTGCTTAGTTAGTAGCTACTTGCTTAGTTTTAGTTCTAAATTCTTCTTTCTTTCTTTCGTTTTCCTTCTACTGTATTTATTTAGTTACTTATTTGTTTTTCTTAGCCCTCCTTTCTCATTTACTGCATCATAACATCGTGTCCATGTACGCAACTTTGTATTCTGGGATTTGCGCATAATTGTAGTATCGATATATTTTAGAATGTCCTTATCAATACTGATACCGAGGTCAAAGGTTACATCAGGCAAGTTGTCAAACAATGCCATACATAGAGTCTACATGTTGAGTGATGCAACTATGCGACGGACAGAAAGAAGGCTAGATCTCGATCTAGTAACGGATGTAGATGCTGTAGATCATCGCTGAACGACATCGTGGTACAATTGTGACAAATGAGGAGGCCGAAATACCCTCTGCACCAGTCAATGCCCACCTAAAGAAGCTTACATAGGGTGTGTAGAGCTAGTCTTTAGATATCTAGGCCGTCTTCTAATCTAAGTTTAGGGTCTATCATAGTCTACTATCTAGATCTAAAACTAGATCTAGATCTAGATTAGATCTAAATCTAGATCTAGATATATAAATAAATCTAGAATATGGATCTAAACTTCTAGACTCAAGATCTAGATCTAGAGCAAGATCTTATACAGATGGATGTATCTATATATCTAAGATCTAGTAGATGATCTAGAAACAGATTTTCACTTTAATTTACCCCCTCGGTGTCTTTTTTTTACCTGCTTACTACGCCACTTTCCCTTTCTTCCTCACTTTAACCCTCCATTGAAGAATTGGTATTATGCATGTTGAAAGGAAGGATACACTATAATAGTGACTATAGGGCCTACATAGCCACATCCACACTGAAAATCCATGAAATGACATTCTGATTCCATAATAATCGTGAGACTATTGGATTTGCCAATGTATATTTTGAACTAGATCTAGTGATTTTAGCAGCGCATTCATTGTACATATTGTCTACATTGTTGTAGAAATTATTGTCTTCTTTATGTAGGCTAGATATCTATATATGTATATATATCTAGATCTGCCTGTATTTTATTTTCTTTCTTACTGGATTGTAGGTTCCAGCACACTGAATAAGATCATCATCTGAGGCCAAACCAAGTGTTCCCATCAAAAATTTCTATTCCAGTCTGCCGTGTATAATCAATATCAGATGGATCCTGAAAAGTACAACATGTGTTATGACACTGGCTGTATGCTCAAAGATCCATTGGTAGGTTAACATCATAAAGTTAAATATCCACGATAAAATAAAGATCTGTGCCAAAATGCAGATGATATATATCTCATGATATTCTGGAACATTAGAGCTATCAGACAATGCAACTGGAGCAATAAGTGTTTACATAATTATGTATTAACTCAACAGAGTCACAGTGGCATAAGTTAATTTTGCAGTGTCTCAAAAATGCTGAAAATGACTTGGCCATTATCATAGAGCAGGAATATAGTATTATTTTGTACATACTTGAAATGCTATTAAAAATAGATAAAATGAATCCCACTGGCCTTTGTTTGTATAGCACAGATGACTTTCAGTAGCCAGCCAAGACTTAACTAAAACTGAGAAATATAATTGAATCCACAGGAGCAACTGCCCCCTTACTTTAAAATCTGGAACGAGCTGGTGGCATCTTTACCTACACTTATTCAAGAAAAGCGTTTGAGAGAAGAGGTGAACAAGGTAAATAATTGCCTGTGCTATTGTTATTTTGTCAAGGACGGAAAATACATACAGAGTCCTTCTCCACCCAAGCACCTGGTCTACTGGAGACGTACAAAAAGGAGGTACTTACTGATGTAGTTTTAAACACTCAGTGAACACATATCCTATATTTTTAGTGGAACATGAATCAAAAGATTTTATGATAAAGCAAATGGATTTTTGATCTACTATAGTTTTTGTAAAACATGTTTTGTCATAGTGTGACTTGGGAATATAATAAAATCTCAGTTAGAAAAATTGTTTGATATATCAGGCTGTTTACAATTCATAATTTCTAAATTTTTGTCTTACTCGCCTGATGCAGATGCCATTATTGGATCACAGCAGATTGGAAGGATATACACAGCTCAGACTTGCTCGCCTGCAGTTGTCTTTTCTTACCGCTGGCTATGTCTGGCAAGATGGGGATAAAGGTGTTGCACAGGTAAGTTATCTCCATGAAAACCAAGATAATCCTACTTTTTTTTGGATGGAAAGGCCGCATACATTAAATAAGAATGATATATCTCTGTGTTATCTCTGATTTAATAGTATTTAGCCAGAGAATAAGTATGAATGTCATATTTCATAATGTTTGCTGTTTGCTTTAATTTCTGAAAGTTCTGTAATATCCTGTGTTGAATGATTACATCCAACCTCTGAGTTAGGTGTGGTCACTCCGATTGTTCTGAAATACCCCTTGTAAGAGATATCTTAAATTGTTGAAGGCAGATTTCAAAAGAGACCAACTTTTGTACTTCTGCTTGACCAGTAGAATGAAGAGGCCACAATCATCAGAGAACTTGGAAAACAATATATGTGCATTAAAGCTACTCCAGTGCTGATGTTCTGAGAGATATCTATTTTCTCTATCACAAATTAACTTTGTGTATCAGTCCCTATTCCGATACACATGTATAAGCAGATTATTGGAAGAAATTTTATGGGCTTTTGGATGTGTTATCATAAATTATTTGCGTCTTCTGTCTTGATTTCTTGGAAAATCCGATGTCTAATGACAGAAGATTATCGTTGGTGTCGCAAGCAACCCACTCAAGTCAGATGGAGTATTTTTTTCCACCAGAGAGTAGAAACTTGCGTTGGAGTTATGATAAAGAAGACGTTTTCGTGTGATCTTGGCAAATTTTTTCAGCATTTCTATTGGTCAGTTTGTCTCAAGATGGTGTCACAGTATATATTTTTAGCTCACCTGGAAGGGAAAAAAAAAAACTTGAAATCCCAAATTTTGGATTTATGCAGAATGCTTGCAACACTGATGATATGTGATTTAATTGACAATTTTATTCTTGAAAAACTCTGACATCTGGTATTGTTTGCCACTAGGTTTTGCCCCAGTGCTTAGCCATCCCCTTGTACAGAATTTCAGAACGCCTGGACATGCAACCCATCCTTTCACACGGTGACCTGGCTTTGGCAAATTGGTGTCTTAAAGATCCAACAGGGTAAGAGAAATATTCTGCTGCTCTTCAATTTTCAGTAAAAGACTATGTCGTTATGAAAAGTGCATTTATCTCCAAACCATTTGGTTTAATGCCTAACATGCTTTTCTGTACGTAAAGTTACAGCAGTAATTTCTGTTTTGTAGGTGAGAGAGATGTCTCAGAGTATTTAGACAGAGCTGAGGTTGAGGTAAGAACAGAGAGAGAGTCAGGGAGTTTAGTACACAAAGACATGGAGTTATGCAACAGATTTTTGGGCATTTTTTGATTCAGATGCATCTAACTTACGAGAATGATTTTTAGATCACTTTGTATTTCACATGAATACATGTTAGATTTTGTATCAGATTTTTTTCTGATTGAAAAGTCTTTGTATAAAACAACTTATCAAAGTATTAGATTTTGTTATAAAACCTACTTCATGTATATGACTGTTTCTTTCTTTCTGTCTCTTGTTTTTTTCAGGCCCTATGATATGGAGTAAGTACAGTAGCATGTAATAAATGATAATATACTTTGTAAAATAGGAACAGAGCGTAAAGTTATTAGGGAACTAAACAAATTGAATTACTGTTTTAAAGAGAATCCTGCAATCATAAAATGCTACCAACTTGAAGCAAACTTGTCCACAGCCAAAATGAGCAGTTTAGTGTGATAAAATTTTCTCCCCCGATGTCCATGTCAGGTTCTGTGATATGCAGCTAAATGAAATCCAAAGTATGAAATTGGAATGTAAGCTCTGAGTTTTGTTTACTTCATTATTTAAAATTCTAGAATTGTACTAGCAATGTGGTTGCATAAATTAATTTTGAATATGAATATCATAGCACTAAGGAGACCTGGCCAGACTATATTCCAAATATTTTTTTTTTGTTCAGACACACAATTTGTGTCCATGCTGCAAAGGGTTTTTTTTGTTGTTGTTATTGTTGTTGCTATTATTTGCATCATTGTTGTTGTTGTTGCTATGGTTACTTTTGTTATCATGCAATGTGTTTCATGTCACCAGAAATTTCAAGTGTCACTATCATTTGCCGGGTGGAAAAGCCAGTGACTGGTTTTGTGTAGTCACATTCATGGTGGAATTCAGTTTTGCTAAAGCTTTGAAGGTAGGGGACTAGTCAAGGATACCTATATTTTAATCACTGCACTATTAAAGTAGCACAAGTCAGACCGGTGCCAAATACAGGTGGTGTTTGGATATTGCTGAGCATAAGAACTATCACATAATGTCAGTAAATAAGAAAGAATTATGTAGAAATGGAAGATCATTTTGACCAGCCCTAGTATTTCCTTTTGCCAGACGAAAAATGTGTTGAGCAGTCAGTGTGAAGAGGAAAACTAAAATTTTTGTGCCTTTCACTTGAAACCTACACCATCAAATTTTTAAAAAAAAAAAAAAAATATATGGTATAGAGAGAATGGTTTCTCAATAATAACTTTATCCAATTTTTACTGTGATCAGTCCATGGTATGACATGAAATAAAGTGATTTCAAGAGTTTACACTGATTTCCATGGGCCATTTGACCTTACCATGTTATCTTCTTCATAAAATCTAATCTCCTGTTTTGTGTTGTCAAATCCTATCTTGCCACAGCTTTTTATTATTTTCAGTGGAGTTAAATTAGACCATAATATTTCAGCCATATGAGTTTGACAGTTCCAACCAAATTTGTTTCTGATACAGGGCCTGTTCTTCATAAATGAGCATATGAAGGAAGAGAAATAACCATCAGCATGAATGATGTCATAAATTACTGTTGTAATTACCTCTCTTTATATTTTTGCCCCATTTTCACTTCCTCTTTCGGTTCAGTTTTCTTTTTTTTTTTTCCTTGGTTACTTTTCAGTTTGTCAGTTTGTTTGTTTCTTTTTAACCAGGCGCAAATAGAATTGTTTTTAATGATGTTGATGTCAGTATGTGTTCATTTCTCATCATCTACTCGCCAGCCAGTATTCAGGATCTTAGACATCTTAGACTCACAGCAGTGCTTAGACAAGGATGGTCAGGATATCAGAGTAGATGTGCAGGAGATTTGCCAGTGTTTGGGTGATGTCTCCCAAGTATTACAGGCTATGCAAAACTCATTAGCCAGAATGCACGGTGAGTTACCTGTCAGTGAAAGCTGCATTATTGTAGGATCCCTTTAGTATGAACTTGATGGAGCCAGATATCATTGTTGATCTGAGAAAGGAGTGTATCATTACATACATGTCTTGTAAGATCAAAACAGTTTGAGAAGTAGTTATTACATTCACATAGAGGGGCTTATTTAATTAGAGATCTGTTTATGAAAGTAGAATAGAGTTATCAATACACTGTTTTGTGAGAACCTATCTCTACACAGTATACAGAATATGGAGCCTGGTTAAAAGAAAATTTTACAAAGCTACATTTGTCCATTCATGAAAGGGCTTTTAGATGTTTACTGATAGCCTGAGGTAGTGATGGGATGGTTGTGGGGAATGAGGAGGGAAAAAAAAAGGTGGACTGAGGAGAGAGGGGAAAGGGATTCAGAACAGGCTGTGTAAGGTTGCACATAGAATGTGGTTATATTCCGCTGTATTTCAGTGAGATCTAGGCTGGGTTAGACATAGTATACCGTAAGACTAATTAAATGAAACAAACTACTTCTCTTTTCTAAATGAACAGTGTGAGCTCAGTCTTAACCCTGGAGATGTCAAAGAATCGATTGGGTCAGAGGTTTTTTATTGTATTTTACATAAAGAGTCCCTTTCCCAAGGACATAACAAAATTTGCGGTAAGATACATGCCCATGTTGCCATTTAAGGTGTAAATAGTCATCTTGTGAGAGACAAGGGATTTTTTTTGCTTTTGGGACAGTGATGAAGACAAACCAATTTTTATTTGTTTATTTCTTTTTAGGCATTGCAGTGTTTGATGTACTCTGTTTTTGCCCATATCCTTTCAGATAATCTGAGTGCAAAGGATTTTTTCAATGTGATCCGGCCATTTCTCTCTGGGTAAGTGTCCAGCCCGAGGCTGCCCATGCTTGAAAGCTTTGTTCTATCTAAGAGAGTTTATTTGTAAAACTTCTGTTGTGTTGGATGTGGATCTAAGAAGGCATATTGGGATGTTTGTATTTTGTTGATTTGCTTACAAGTTTGCAGTGTAATCATGCGGGCTGTCCAGTCTGGCTGGGAATTTGCCTCAGGGCACTTATTGTGGATTTTTGGACTAGGAAACTTCATTACTGTTATTGTTGATGCCACTATGACACATACTGCAAAAGAAAGATTCTTCAGTTTACTTTTACTATATGAGATTGAAAAGTTTCAAGCATAGAAAATGCTATTACAAAAATGCAGTTGTTTGCCTTTACATTGTTTAGCAAAACAAAGCTAAGTGGAAAAAAAGGATTGGGAAGTTTGAGTTATACAGATAGTGCATAATAGATGATATACATTCTTCATTCGTTGAATGTTCATGAAAAATTGGACATGAGACTTCTTTTACCCATTCAAGCAATCTGTTCTTCTCCACTCTGAAATGTGATATAGTAACATTATTTTGAAGTGACCGCATAACAATGATCATAATTTTATCTACAGATGGGGTGGTGAGGGGAATCCCCTGCCAGATGGACTTATCTATGAAGGAATTTCTGATACCCCCATAAAGGTAAGAAAGATGTGTGCAGCAATCCCACGCTGCAATATTACATACGCAACGGTCTCTGACCTCAGGTTGTTGTACTTTCCTGTGACACAGGACCAGTTGGTCAAAAGAAAAAAATGTGGCAACATTCTTCAGAAAATTTAATGATTTGCCTCAGCTTTCTTTAGCAGAATTTAAAGCTACAGATTGATGACTTTGTAATTTTCAGTTACAATTTCACAGTTAGCTCTTTCCTAATGTGTCCAGACAAAATCATTGTGCCCAAAGGTTGATGTGGATATATTTTAGCAATTTTGATGTCATCCTGATACGAAGGATGACTGAGCAGAATAAGGATATAAACTACACTGAAAATATCCTGACATTGTGAGAACAACAAAATAGCTGACATCTGTAATGTAATTATGACCACTGAAATATTTGCCTTCTTTGCACAGATGACAGGTGGGAGTGCTGCTCAGAGCACATCTTTACAAGTGATTGATGCTTTACTTGGAGTGGAACATACAGCAGGTAGGACTGCTGTTAAGACTCACCACAAAATGTAATGTACCTTCATACCTCGATGACCTAACTTTATAATGGAAATATGCATGAGCTTTATAGGACTTGTAATCTTGTATTCATTTTTATTATCCTATAGGCCTATTGGTTTTTGACATCAGACTAGTGTTTTTGAACTTGTAAAATATTTGTGATGGAAATCTTGGATCGGTCTTTTAGTCTTATCACAGGTATAATGTCATGTAGCATGTAGAAATTCCTCTCTTTCTGTGAAAAAGATATCCCTGCACCCTGTGCACAGCCCTGTCTACATGATGTTAAAGAATTATAGCACAGACCATGCATGCATACTATGAAATTTTGTCATAAATAATAGATAGGTGGGATAAGATGAAGTACAAATACACGTACAACTGAAGTTGAACCCATCAAAATTTGAAGGATTGCACATTCTGGCTGTAAAAAAAAAAAAAATGGTCTCATAACGGGTCTATGTCCTATTTGTTTGGCACAGACGCACACACAAAAAAAAAGAAAGAATGGAAATGTATGGAGACAGAAAGGGAGTAAATAATAAAGCAAAACATACAAGAACATTGTTTCGCATTTATGAACCCTAAGGTAGATTAACTTTGAACATCTTTGATTATTGGGCTACTATGTGCTTATTTCAAAGCTCTTTTGGAACAGTTCTTGATCAGTTTGAGGGCATAGATCACATTGCATCGAACTGACAATTTTTCTGCTCAATAGAATGATTTGTGAATGAGAGAATAGCCATCGGTGCTTTCTGTGATCCTCAGACAAGAGAGAGTTCCTGCTACACATGCGGAGTTTTATGCCACCAGACCACCGACGTTTGATCATGGAGATGGAGCAGAGATCTTATAAATTGTTGGATTTAGGTCAGTAGAAGTTGGCTACTTTTTCTCTGTCCACTATTTGCTGTTCGTTATCGATCATTTTCTCTTGTTTTTTGTTTTTTTTCGTAAAGAATTGTCATTATATAGAAGCCTGTGTTTTTTTTTCCATAGCTGGCAAATAAATTGGATGATTCAATCATACAATATCAATTTATATCATATTCTGAATAAATTTGTTCATGTGCATATTATCATGAACGTAGCCAAAATTTGTTTCATTCATAAGGAATAAATTCACTCTGCTGCTGAAAAGTTGACTATTTATAGGGTCTTTCTGACATCCAAGGCCACAGACTGACTCCTGGCACCCAATTAGTGTCTGGATTGTCTTCCTGGTTATTCTGAAGTTTGCACCGATTAATTAATATGCAAACACTGTGAGCAGCATGTCAAACACATGTGCATTGTGTCTGTATACTTCCAAGAACATTTTGAGTAAACTGCGTTCACTTATTTGAAAAGCTTATGAGTCAGGACTATCCAACGAATGACATCATCTTTTTGTTAAACTCTTCAAATTTATTCACCCAATTTCAAGCATGCTGTCATGTAGTCAGGCTTTGTCAACCAAAAACAAAGTTGGTTTTTTTTTGATAGTGAGAAAGTGACTGTCCAAAATAAGATCTGCTGAAAAAGTTTTCTTTCATTCATGAAAAAGTCTGTATTCACAGAAGATGCCCTGTTAACCACACAGTTCAAAGTTGCATAAACTTGACTTCTCAGCCAGTACAATGTTGGTGCTCTTGCTTGATTGTTCAGTCACTTTTCTCAGAACTTTTACTTATGCAGTGTATCAATGCTGGATCTTTGAGAGATTTGACTATTGCTTCTCCAGCTGGTATCTTCCAAGCATCATCTGCACAGCTGCAGGAGACCCAAGACAGGCCACTTCTTATCTTCATTACCTAAAATCTTAAACAAAATGTTGTTTACATTGATGCTTAGAACATGACAGCTTTTAAAATGAAACTTCTGTATAGACCAGCCTAATGACATGTGAAGCCTCAACAGCGTGATTAATATAGTGTTTGCTTCTCCCTACACACAGTAACCAGTACTAAAGACCATGCTCTGGAATCAGCATACGACAAGTGCTTGTCGGCACTGATAGATCTTCGCAACTATCACATACAGATTGTAAAAAAGTATGTCATCAATATTTTTTCCTCATATCATATGAAAAAAGTAAAGCTTTTCTATGTTCTGTTTATTACATGTTATTGTCTGTTCCAGAGATTTAATTTTTTATAAACCAAATGTTTACAATGCAATAAGTTTGAATGAGACAAATGATATTGAAGTTGTGTGTGGTAATCAAGGAATTCACCTTTTTTTGGTACTGGAATTAGTACATATTCATTGGCCTTGAATATTCATTGTACATATGATTTGCTTTGAAAATCATGTGTTTGTATGGCCCAGCTCTGAATTCTTAGAGGTCAAAGTTTAGAACAGAATAAAATTTTTTTTTGCTTATTCTGTGATTGAAATCTCCAGCAGTATGATGGATATACTGTTTTTGTGTCTGTCCTTTACACAGGTATATCATCATTCCATCTAAAAAGTTCAATGAAGGCAACTTTGAAAGCCTAGACAGCAAAGGAACAGGTGGCACAAGTAAGTCAAACTGTTAAATAACAAGACAAGTAAACAGCCAAATAGCCAAACAATCAAACTGCCAAAAAAAAATTAATTAAACAGTCAGACAGTGTAACAATCAAATAGCCAGATGATCTGACAGACAAATAGCTCAATGAACACCAAACAATCAATCATTCAAGCAGTCAAACAATCAAACAGCCAGACAATCTCAGACGATCAAATTGCCAAACATTCCAAACATGCAATATCAAACAATCAAACTATCAGATAGTCAAACAGCCAAACGTTTAGTATAAAACTGATTTATTGAACTGTGTTAGACTTGAAACGGACATTTGAAAGTTTTTACAGTTACCATTCGTTAAATTTTTTCACAAGTGGATTGTCAGGTCAGATATATTGTAATCCACCATATAATGTTACAAGTGTGTAACATTTTTTTAATGTTCTTCATTCACTCAGGTTTGATTCCATTCCTCAAAGACTTGCTCTCAGACACAGAGAAAAAACTTCGGTCCTCATCGACATTGTCGAATTCTACGAATGGTCGTGGCAGTTGGCCAAAGGGGAGTTATCTGCTTGCAGGAGCCGTCCTAGTCTCTCTGGCCCTTGTTGTCAGACGAGTTGTTCTCAAGTCATAGACAAGATGAAATATCTCACAGCCAGCCAAAATTAGTTGTTTTCTCCACCAGACTGAGTTTTTTTTTTTGTTTGTTTTCTCAGAAATCTTAATTCATGTACTTTAATATTGAGTGGAAAAAGTTTTCAGCTCCTTCGACTGTAGCCAGTGATTTTGTAAGTTTAAGAAACACAGGGTGATGCCTCAGCACAGGATAAATCGTAAAACAAATCAGCAAAAATGAATAGAATAGCACATAAATCAAAATATTCACCTAACAGTTCAGAGATGTCACATGTACAGTTTACCATTAACATAGTTCAGTTTTACAATCTGCTAAAAAGCATACAAATAACGTTTACTACTTTTTCATGTAGGCAGATTGACCCCCCTGGACGTTTGCTGATATATTGCAGAGATAAATGTTCTTTTGAAATTCTGCTGTAAAGAAACATTGATATTAGACTATTTTAATTACATTCAACCTTCAGTTTTCTGTTTCTTGTGAGGTGACACATCAGCTCAACTTTAGCACAAAAAGTTACTGAGAGCTGACACATGGAATCAGTTTTGTTTTCCTGCTTTTCCTCATTCATGTTTCATTACTTCCATTTTTTAATCCAATCCATATCCTTCATTCACTTCCCTGTTTTTCTAATGGCATGAACATGATCAGTCTTGTGTTGAAGGGAGCCAAATACTGGAAATATTAAAATACAAGCATTGCCCAAAATTTGACTGCTTGAAATGACCTTGTCACAATACATATGTAAAACGACACAGCAGTCAAAAAGTTAAGTTCAGTGACTTGCAACTCACTCTGACTCACTGAGAGATATAACATGTTTGTTGAGGGGCTGAGTGATGTGTTTTGGATGTCAGGAAAGAATTTCACTGAGAAAATCCAATATAAAAAATGACACAGCAGTCAAAGAGTTAAGTTCACTGACTTGCAACTCGCTTTGACTCACTGAGAGAAGACATAACATGTTTACATTGTTGAGGGACTGAGTGATGTGTGTTGGATGTCAGAAAAGGATTTCACTGAGAAAATCAAATTTTATTGACTGAGGTCATGGACAGTAACTTTAAATTTGCAATGTCTTGGTACAAGTGAATCATCACTTACTAATTTTTCCACCAGAGTAACATACACTACACTCTCTTTTCAAAGACACAAGTAACTCATTACAAGAAAAATTGAACCCCCCATTCATTTCACATAATAATAATAATAATAAAGGGCATTTTTATATAGCGCCTCACCTCCATAGGGCTCGAAGTGCTTTACAGAACCAAAATGTTTAGCAGAGTGTAGTGTATGGTCACACCTTGTTATGTGTGATAAGAAAGTCTACCTGAGGAATTGTATTCCATTTCTGAGTGTATTTTCCATACTGCCTTTTCTTATTTTTTTTAAAAGGTGAATAAAATAGTCTGAATTTCCCATGTATCAATGAATATTAGATTGCGTCCAAGAAAAATTGTATTTTTTGGCTCTATGCACATGTGACATATGTAATTTTAGACTGTTTGTTGACATCTGTGTGTTGAAACTGACACAGGCAGAGAAGATGATCTTTTTGATCATCTGTGCACAAACTGACTTATTCATATATTTTTTTTTTTTATTTATAACAAACAGTGGGCATTTTTGTAACAGGAGTAGTCATATAGATTCTAGTCACAGTGTCATATTATTCACACAGAATATACATTTGTATTGAATATTTATATTTGTTTGTTTGTTTGTGTTGGATTTAATGTCAATCAGCACAAGAACAGCTATATAGAGCCTAATATGGCGGATACATTTAATATATTATAATAAGAACTGTCAGAATCAATTTGAGCCATGTGATGTAAGGAATTTGGTGATTTGAATTAGCTCCTGTTGAATTGCACTAATGATTCACCACACAATGAAACCAGCCACTGTCAGCAACAGCTGGGCACAAACTTGCTGAAATGATGGCATCACTGGGAAAAGGTGTGTCAGATGAATAAGAAAGTTGTTTTAGTAATAAGCAAGAAACGTTTTAATGTGATGATTAGTTCATAAGAATTTAATAAGTTACGAGCATCAAAGAACTTTATACAAATGTCTCGCGGCCAGTCGAAATGAGACGTATGTCGCTGGGCTAGAACGGAGAAGTCAGGCTTTGAATGTGATGGAGGGGGTCAGATATCAATTTTTTTTTTTTATTGCAGAAATCGAAAGTGCATTTATTTCTAAACAAGACAGTATCGGTCTTGCCCTCGATTTATACATATTACTTGATTAAAATCGGGTTTTTTATGAAGTAGGCATGTAGATTTATGTGTGCTACCGTTCATTTAAACTCGATTTACTCGGAATTCCGCTCATTGCTGAGTGGTGCCCCTTTGCCTCTTTAAACTGTAATATCTCTGGCTAGAATAAAGCTAGCTCAAATTTTTTTTCTTTCCCTGAAAGGGTATGAAATAAGTTTTCACATGATACCAAAAACTCTTTATGGTGAAAAATCGACATACGTCTCATTTTGACTGGTTGCGAGACAAATATGAAGAAAATGAAACTGAGGTGATATGGGAATACAGTAAGATGCAATGGCTTCACTAAAACTGTAATATTAGGAAAAGTAGAAACTTTAAACGTGGAGTAAACGTTTGTAGAAATCAAGATCGTAGCATACAATACCTCTCTGATAGAGAGGATTCGTGCGCAACTCACTACCCAGATGAGTACAGACAGGGCCGAGAGCTAGGAACAAAAAGAAAAATGCATGAAAGTCTTCAGAAGAAGTAGCTCACACCATTTCCGTATCTGTATTCATGTATGTAGATTGGATAACAATAATAACATTTTTCAAACATATCACACAGGTGTCTAGTCATTTGTTATGACACCTCAGTTCAGGTTATGGCTGAAATAATTTTTATATGACTGCTGTGTAACATTTATTATAGCTTTGGATTTTGACCATTCCTAGGATCTGCCCGTCTGAAAGGGGTTTTATGTGTGTGCTTACCTAAGTTAGAACTGACTCTATAAGCCATCCTGTCCAGAGACCGTTAGTCCTCCGGAAGTTCCCGTCAGGCCGGATTTCCAGACCTGCCTACTTGTATTATCATATCAGTACACCTCCCTTTCTCCTGAAGATTCCTCCTTTCGCATCAACACCTGAACTTAAACTTTTAATAAAGATGTTACTTTCTAGCAACCCAAACAAACGATGAATACCTGTTTTTAACTTGAACTTCGACTCCAACTCATATTATGAACTTTTAGAATTGTCAGTCAAATTTATATACAGTTTATGTACAGAAAGTGCTAACCATATTTCCTCTATAGTGCACTTTTATAAATGCTTTTAGCATTCACAAATGAGGCACTTTGGCGCCCTGACCTCTGGGCTTGATCTTCTGAGGCCAACATCACTGGACAATTGTGTCGTTGGTGTTCCAGCTTTAGCTCGGTTGATATAATCTCTTCTCCGTTAGACTGGGTATTGGAAGGTCTCTGCTTTTCTCTTCAATATCCTACTGGAGTTGTTGAGACCAGATAATATGACTGAGATGACAAGTTTAGGTGTCCATCAGTATTAGTAGTTTCTAAATCTAGGTTTGGAGTATTGTTTGTGGTGTCATAATTCACTCCTTTCGGCATTAGGTAAAGATGTCATCGATTTCTTCTCAGCTCTGTTTGGTTTCTTGTCTTCACAATGTATGACCTGGGTGCAATTTTCTTCTGAACTTCATCTAGTTCTGTCCAGTGTTTTTCGAGATCTGTTTTGACAAGCACAGTGTCACCTTTATTGAATTCTGGTAGATGTCTTGCTCCATGTCTCCAATCATAACTTCTCTTCTGGTCTTCTTTGGCCTTTCTGTTTTTTCTTTCAATTTCTTCCCTTATTGGTCCAGTTTGGTTAAGTTGTTGTGGTAGACAAGGTAGAGTGTTCCTTATCTTTCAATTGAATAGATGTTCGGCTGGACTTGTTCCCAATTCCACCAAGGCTACAAATTTTCCCTTTGTTGGTATCTTTCCAGAAGGGCTGAACAGGGTGGACTCAGTGGGTGAAGATGATGGTCATCCCATACTTTCCTATGTTTCTTTGATAATAACATCCACATCTGCACCTGTATCTATTTTGAACTCTGTCAAATGTCCTTTGGTTTCAATACTGATCATCTATGGCGGAACGTTTGACTTTACAGCACCTATAAAATAAGGTTCTTTGAAGTCTGACTGGCACTGGGCTATAGTTTGAACATCTATTTCATGTACATGTATGTTCTTCTTGGCAGAGTTTGAAGTTTTACACGCCGAGGCAAAATGTGACATTTGTCCACACTTGTAACATTTCTTCCCGAAGGCTGGACACTCCAAATTTGTGACTTTTCCCACATTTTCCACATGTTTTTTTTCCTTTTTGCTATTGGGCGTTCTTTTATCTTGCTTTGAAGATGCTCCCTCATGACTTTTCTGGATGTGCTGTTTTGGTTTCCAGCTTTTCTTCACTTCATCAATGTTTTGATTTTGAGTAGAATTATTTTGTTGCTTCACCAGTTCATGACTTTTGCAATTTCTTGAGCTTTCGCAAGTGTCAAATTATCCGTGAGTTGCAATTTTTCACCGACTTGTCTTTCAGCCCTATCACCAACCTGTCTCATACACATGTATTTGTGTTTCCCTATCTTGGAAGACACAGTGCTCTGAGAGATGATTCAGGACTTGAATGAACTCCGACACTGTCTCATGGTCCTTTTGAGTTCTCTCGTGAAAAATGGATCTCTCCCATATAATATTTCTCTTTGGGATAAAATAATTCTCAAACTTCTGCAACACTAGATCAAAGTCATTCTGTTGCTCTTCTTCGAGTGAGAAACTTTAAATACCTTTTCAGCCTCGGGTCCCATTGAATAAATAAGAGCAGAGACCTGTATTTCCCATCTTCTGAATTGAGCTTTGTTGCTGTTCTGCATCTCTGAAACCTACACTTCCATTCACGCCAGTTTGGTCTTTGAAAGTTAAGAGCTTCCGGGGAGTTAACTCAGGTATCTTGTTTTGTTGCAGTTCCACTCTAGATCTACTCTAGATTTATCTTGATTACAGCTTACACAGTATTAGAATCCCAGAAATGTGTTTGATCTCATCTAGATCTAGAAGCTATATTTATCATGATCATGAAGCTTTAGGCCCAACATGATCACAGCAGTTTGTCTCCACACACAGTAGCACAACCCGATTCGAGTCGAAAATCTACTGAACTCTGTTCACAGATCTAGATCCAATACTGGTATTGTTGTATTTGATCCTCTTATTCCATCATAAATTTCCTCAAATCCCCCTCTGACACCATGTCTAAAAGGGGTTTTATGTGGGTGCTTTCCTAAGTTAGAACTGACTAGCAGAAGCCATCCTGTCCGGAGACCGTCAGTCCCCCAGAAGTTCCCGTCAGGCCAGATTTCCAGACCTGCCATCTTGTATTATAATATCAGTACACTGCCCAAGAACATCCACCGTATGTTTTTGTCTATGCAAGTTTATATCATGTAACTCCTGGTTTTTCTCTTATGTTGGTAAAGGATCCTCCGGGGGATGGATTTTTATTGTCTTTTTTAGTGATCACAGAACCGCTGGGGGAATAAGTTCAGGATTTGTTCTTGTAAGCATTTATGTCTGTTTAGATATAAGGACTCCACTAAAAAATTGTACACATACTTTTTGGGAAAATAGATTCCACTTTAAACATAAATTTTTCCATTGATGAAAATTCCCTTTTGAAGCTTTGTCAGATTTTGATTTTGTAGTTTTGTTTTGTCAAATTTCAGAAATACTTTATACAAACCACTGAAAGGTGGTGTTTGCTTTCAATCTAAGGTTATTTTTTCCCAAAAGTGTGGTATACATTTCTTCGCTGGACTTTGTACGTGTGTATGGATGTAACTGAAATATTACAAAAGTGAAGTGGTCATATGGTCAGTTATTGATAGCCTACATGAGGCTGAGAATTGAAAGCTGCCTTTGCAAGGTATCTCACAGATGATACTGCACATTGTATATTACACAACAATTTGTTTATGATCTGAATATCTGAGAATGAGCATAAGTTTGTGTTAAGACATGCATTTGCAGGTAATTTGTTCCTTGCAGTATTTTGAAGTCTTTACTGTACAATTACTTGTAGCTACTGATATTGAAAATAAAGCCTGAAGTCTACACAAGTTCTGCATACCTGTGATAAGTGTCTGTGTATATTTCATACCTCTAGTATGCTTGTATTAGACTTTACAATGTAATCAAACTTCATTGTATTGTTTATAATAAATGTGTGTCAGCTCTTATTACCCAAGGCAGTGACTCTGTCGTTGCTAGGCCAGGGCATGGCAATCGAAGTAATGACTCAGTTGTCAGTTGACATAACTTGCGGGTAGCCTCAAAAACTCTGTGCTACATTGCTGTAAAACGGAACTACTTCAGACAAGAAAGCTCTATGATGGAAAAGGAAATGAAACTAGTGGAAAATGTTCGTGATAAAGCAGTAGATTCATATCATTTTTTTAATGTGCTCTATTCCTCTATACTCCAATTTAACAAATTTGTGAAGGGAATTAATTTCAGCTGAACCAGAAAATTGATTACGGATAACAAGAGATAATTATGTGGTGAAACATCAGGATTTAGCTACCCACGTCACTGCCACCATAGTTAGTACAAGGTAAGTTGACACAATTGGTTTCTTGCATGCAGGAAGATGTATAATATACATCCCACAGACAGCTCATCACCCATCACATCTTCTTCTTTCATGTGACATTTCGACCATTGACCAAGTATTTGCACCCATAAATGTCTGGATTTGTGGGCGGTCATGATAGATATTGTTGTGGATAGATGTGGCTGAGCTATGAGAAACAACAGCCAAGGTTCAAAACCACCACAGTAGAAGGTAGTTAGTGAGTTGTTCATCCCAGTGGTGCATCCTGTGGTCATTTTTAGGGCCATGTGATATTTGCTGCTAAATGGAAACAGTCATTGCCTTGGCCGCACATTCCTGACTGATGCATGAGAAACCCATATTCAGAGTTGTCTAATTTCTAAGAATTGTCTTAAATAGACCAGTGTAGCCCTAAATGTCATTTATCTTACTGTGAATGCAGTGATTTTAGAAGTGTAATATAAATGAGATGAAAACAATATATAATTATTTTGAAAACGTATATGAAAGTAAATAGTATACTCTCTGTGAATGGCACATGTGTGTGTGTGTTACAGGTTTAGAAAAGGCAGCAGTAATGTAATTATGAAAACAAAATGAGCCTCTTTCCCATTAACTTAGTATCTCTAGTACATGTATCAGATATGAAAGTAACAGACAGAACCAGATACATGTATATGTACATTTATGAATCTTTTTTTAATCAGTTCTTTACTGCCAGAGGAACTGTAACTTAGTTACTTTATCAAATTTCTGAAAATTGTTCAATCTACATGTACTTTTAAGTCATGTCTGTCATTACCGATGATCTAGACCAAGGGTTCCCAATGGCTGGGCTACAATCTCCATGGAGGTTTCGAAATTCCACTAGGGGCTGAACAGCTGTTGAAATCTATCCTGATATTATTGTAAGAATAGTTCTGTTCTTTCTGTGAAATAAGGTTGAACCAATATCTTTTGTTTTTGTTTGTTTGTTTGTTTGCTAGTCAGTTAATACAGGATTCTGGATTAAAATTCTTTGTAAGATGTTTCTATTTCTCTCCATCATAGAACTTGCAGTGTAAACCAGGCTGCTGATAGTTGGGGGTCATAAGGTTTCAGGCCTTGGGGTTGAGGGTCGTAGGTGCAAAAACCATGGTACCCACTGATCTAGAAAAATTCCATGGTATGTTTTGTGTGTGACAAGCTATAGCATATAAATTGACTATGTTTTCGCCAACCCCAAGTGTGTGATAGAAAAAAGTTACCTGGGGTGAAGGATCTCAGGCTTACATGTATCATCTGACACAAAAGGATTGGGTATAAAAATTTCCTTGGGTCAGCTAGCTTGATATATATATAATATTAATGTATCTGAAAATAGAGACGATTTTTATAGCTCTTGAATATACTGCTTTTTTGATGATTTTCTATCTTATTTTGTTACGATATTATTCTTTGTCAAGATGATACTGCATTGTTACATAATTATATTTACCGAAAGACTTTCATTAAAGATTTCAGTGCCAACAATTTGTCTTTTTAGTTTATTTGTTTGTTCGCCTGTTTGTTTCTTTACTCACTTAGTCACATTCACAACGTGTTATTTTCCAACTATCAGGCTCACTGGGAAGCAGGGAGTACGCAGACTAAGAGGAAGACGCAACCATCGGCTATAGCACATTAATTTTATCGTATAGCATATTTATTTTGTCATTTTTATCTTAAAACTTTAAAAGTGCTGAGAGGGCTTCAAACACATCATTGCATTATATTGACTTTTAACTGGGCATTCATCTGTCGTAGACCACATTCAAAGGCTTTGTCACAGTCGTGGAAACATGTGATTCCTTAAATTAATATTATTCGTCAAAAAGCTTTATGGCAGAACAAATCTTCGAGCAGCACTATTTTATAGAACATCATGAATACCAATACAGTGGCTAGCAGCTGCAATTGGCCCTCAAGTCTGCGCTTAATTGTTTGTTTGTTTGTTTTTCTTAAGCCTTTCAATCCTTAGAGAAAGGATTATCTCGGCTTTAAGAAGTTGTCAATTTTTGCTGAGAAATTTTGTGGGTAGAAATTTGGAATTTGGAAATTTTGCCCCCACAGCAGCACTCAGGCCTACTCTTCTATCGATTTTCAACTGCCAAGGGTTCTTTAACGTGCGTAACGTACACACGGGACCTCCGAAATAGATTCGCCCTTATCCGAGAAGGCTAGACGTCGGGCTTCCCTACCCACAGGAAGCCAGGGGACCGTTGAATCACAGAAAAAATGCGGGTTTTCGATCTTCGTGTCCTGTCATCCCCCGTTGGAGAACCCGCGTTTCGATCCCGGCACTGTTTTCTCCATGAGCCATACCCATTGAGCCACTGCGTCCCCATGTGCTTAATTGTCACAAAATCACAGTCTACTTAAATAGTACTTGTAATGACATAGACAGCCCACTTTGAGCAGACCGAAGGTTGGTCCGGACAGTGTGGGGTTACACAGACCCGTTTTGTTCTCTCAAACAGAGTAGTCATCGATTGGTGAGGGCGGGGGGAGGGGGGGGGCAGTTGTTGACACTGCACTTTGTCCTGTAATCTGTGTCTATCCTCACTGACAAAACGTCGCATATGCAGAAAATTACATTTTACAGAAGAGCAAAATAAAAACAAACCAAAACAAAAAAAAAAAAAAAATGTGAAAATCTGTCTGTCAGTAAATAACAGCTCGTATGTAAACGGAAAGTGTATAAAATCCTTATTTTTCAGATGATACAGACACGCGCCAAGAACAAAAGATGCCAACTTGACATCAGGAATTATTGGAATATGACAAAAACCTCATTTGACCTAGATATGCATTCGGTATGGGACATTCTGTCAGAAGAGGGCAGTCCTGTGTACACACTAACACAGAGCTGTTTTTATAACACACCGATAATGTCAGTAGACAAATTGGAGTTTCTATAATTAATTTGTTCTTGTATAATAACAAAAGCAAAAGAGGGACAAAATCCAAGCATCTCTCACACAATATTCAGCCGCAATTCCTCTGGCAGGTCACGTCTTTTTCACATTGATCTCTACAACCATGAACTGAAATGTTTTCCTGCACCCTAAGGGTACATTGTCCAAGGCCATTAATGACCGATGGAAACCACCCATCCATCGTTTTGCAGGATGACACGTCATGATGGTCATGTTCAAGAATTTTTATTTTTTTTTCCTTGCCTCGAAGTAAAGTGACTTACGATAAGAGTAAAGTGGATACCAATGTATAGAACTGGGAGAGAAAGTCCCCTATGCGTACGTTTGTTTGTTTGTGTTAAGGTTTAATGGCACATCAGCACGATCTCGGCTATACTGTAAGATACGTTTACACGTCAAGAAGACTGATCAAGTACATATATATAACAGAAGAAAAGAGGACAGGGAGTGGGACAGAAGACAGGAGCAAAGGGAGAGACAAGAGATGTCTGCCTTGGAACGTCGAGGATGGCATTCTATGGGAGACATTCCACTGATTGAGAGCCTTCACAACCCGCAGAGAACCTACTTACTGTATACATGTATGCACTGGGCCCAAAGAGAACTATATTGCTGGGCCCCCGCGGGGGCTGTCCTATGCATGGTGGCCAAAGCCAGAGGAGTGAGATTGTGACCACATCCGTCTTTTCCCTCTTGTATGGTTTTAAAATCTTGATACCCCCCCCCCTCCACCTTTGTTTCCCTTCCTCTACCCTTCCTCTGAACTCACTGTCCCTCTCTCCCATTGTCTTCACAGCCTCACCCTCTTTCTTCTTTTTCTGCTCCCCCTCTATCTCTCTCTCTCTCTCACTCACTATTTGCCTCCCATCTAGGCTACTGTTCCTCCTTCCTTGTTTCTCTCTAATTTCCCCCGTCTCTCTCTGTTTTTCACTTTCTCATTCACCAGTAGGCCTATACGTCCTTCCACTCCTCCCCCCCCCCCCACCCTCTCTCTCTCTCTCT
>JBCAUA010163687.1:0-38230 GCA_038406235.1 Peronia verruculata | reverse complement strand
ACAGTACAAGTCAAGGCTTTCCTATCGCAGTGTTGTGTCATCAGGAAAGCTGTTCAAATGCAAAATATGATGATCAATTTCTTGAGAAGAAACACCCCCCCCCCCCTATCTCTGATCGCGACCGCGAACTGAATTGGACATGAGAGAGAACTCCATGGAACAAATAAGTCTGCTGTTTACTGTCTTGTTAAATGTCTCCCTTTAATCAACTTCCATGGTAAATTTATGCCAGAAAGCAAGTCCACCATTGGCTATTCAATTTTCCTTTTCCCTTCCAGCTAATTCCACGACTGAATCTCAAACAGAAAGAGACGTTGCAAATATTCTGACAGCTCTGATGATTCCCAGCTCGGGGACGGATTTCCGCTGTAATCAAGGCACTCGTGCTGAGCTCCGGATTCCGGAGCTACATGGTCACGTGGCAGGTGAAATCGCACTGAGCCACACTGTGTGGAAAATGTGACAGGGAAATGCGCTCCACAATGTCGAAACAAGAGAAGCTGAGCACTTCAAGCAATTGGCAGCTCACAGTAAGGTTATCATCACTGTATAAAGACTAGGAAATTCAGACTGATGTGTCCATTGGAAATACGATTTTGCCACAAACATCATCAACAACAATATGGACAAGAACAGCAGCAAAAGGGCCTTAGGCACAGCCTGCATTCAGAACAAATATAGAACAGAGAACAATGCAAAAAAAGCAACCACCGCATAAATCAGCACGATAAACATATAGAAGTTACAACAACTACAACAACAGCAGCAGCAGCAACAACAACAACAACAACAACAGCAACAGCAACAGCAAGAAAACCAGAGAGATAAAAATAAACGATAAAAAAGACAAAAGCAACTCAATACCAGACAAATAAGATATAAGGAAAAAATATTAGCAACAACAATCGCAAAGTCAGTCAGATAAACATAAAAGATGAAGCCCACATATTGAACAGATAAAGATGAAAGATAAAGAAGAAAATACAGAGAACAATGACCGGACATTGCATTCGTTATGCTTGTCTCCTTCTTGTTTACAAATGGAAATACAAAGCAGAAATTAGGCAAACATGTTTCCTCATCGCAGAATTCCCTGAGTACAAACTAATGCCCAGCCTTAAAAGAAACACATGCATTTATAAACTTCTCCCATGGGTCAACACAGAAACTCCGACTACGCGCATCAAATAAAATAATCGACCAGTCAGGTCCAAGAGACGCAATTTCCATGCGAATATCCCTTCCCTTGTGATGAAGTTTTACATAGTCAAACGCAGTAAGTTGGCATCCCACGGTCCCAGAAGACCACGGTGTCGCCCCTTGCAGAGGTCCTCTGGCGGAATATTCTTTCTCCCTTTTTGGCCCTGCGGTCAAAGTTACCCATGTATTGAGGTCAATTTCCGGCAGTATTTATTTCGCTTTTCAACATTTACGGGTGGTAATCTCACTTTTTCAACCTTTTGCAGACATCTTTATATCTAGCTATTGTGTTGCCCAAGAAGCGTTTTTCCCGGATTTGATCTCCGTAGGTGAGATTCTTTGTGGTTTAAGAGCATATTCAGATTTAACTCTCTATTTAACAGTTAATAATGATAATAGAGTTCGTTTATTATAGCGCCTGTCTGCCTACAGTACAGGCTCTAAGCGCTTTACAATCTATTATTGGCCGACAGACCCAAAGAAGACACTCATAAACGTTCTCAGCTTTCTAGGAAGCATACAAGGTAGCTGCCTGTTACGCGCTAAGATTCTTATCAATCTAACAATATCCATCACTATCTATAGTCGGGTAACCTTTAAACCTGGGTGGAGTCAGAACATGTGTGTGAATTGTCTTTCCCAAGGACAAAATGTCAGGCCCTATCAGGATTCGAACCCGGAACTTCAGATTCCCAGTCCGACGGCCCGACCGCTAGGCTGCCGACAGTGAATCTGTAGAGTTTCTACTTTTTGGCCTAGCATCGCTGTCCATGAGCGGATTGCAGGATGGAGTTAATATTTCAGCGTTTCTTTCCAGATACACAAGATGTTATTACATTCAGTCTAAGGAGGGAAAAATTCCCCTTTGCTATTTGTCAGTGAAAGCTTATGAATAAAACACATTATGAAAAAAATATCATGACGAAAAACAACTACAACAAAACGTAACAAAACAAACGAGCACGAGCATTCATCCTGTGGTGGATTGTTCAGAATTTTCCGTTTTTTTTTTTTTCTTTGTTTCACAGAACAAGAGGAAAAAAAAGGATTGTCTTTCTTTAAAATGCCTGTAAAATATTTCCTGTATAGATCCATGAATTATGATTGTCTCTGCTTCCTTTACTCCCCCCCCCTTTTTTTTTCTTTTAGAATTGTGATTTCCTCGCCCGGACCTTCCCCCTTTTTACACGAATGTTCAAATACGGAAGTAGACACAAACAGAAAATAAATGACGTCAGACTTCCGCCCCCTTTTTTTCACACTGAAGTCAACACAAACGGGGAATGGAACTGTAGGATAGTCACAGGGAAGAAATACGGGGTGCACGGACTCATTTGCAATGCCGGGATCATTGCATGGGGATGAGGAGGAGAAGGTGAACTAGAAAGTGGACTCCGGTAAGGGTAAACGTCACAGAACAACTAGGTTATTTCCACAAATCTATTCAGAAATGCACATTCATCAGAGAGAATGCCCTTGCCAAAAACTGCCCTCGGGAGTTCTTTTAGCTCAGCCATTATCAATTTTGCATCGAAAAAAGAAAACACAAACACACACACACACACACACAGATGAGTGAGCATCGTTGAGTTCAGTGAAAAGTTCAAACCTTCCTGCTGCTCATCCAACTAAAAAAAAAACGTCTTTGTCCAATGGTTTGTTTGTGTTTCGCTGGATGTCTTAGAATCTCAGGATTTCTTTGGGGGTGGGGCGGGTAAGGGTGGGAGGGGAGGCTCACATGTATGGAAGCATCAATATTGTTTTTCGAGACAGTATTTTGTGTGTGTGTTGGGTGGAGGTGTGGCGGGGGAGGGGGTGTGTGGATAGAACTCTTATTATAAAATCAGTATGTTGGAATATCAGTCTGTTTTGTGTATATGACTGTTGCGTGAGTGAGTGGGTGGGTGGGAGGGGAGGGGGGCTTAGATATAGAGAAGGACCAGTACATATTTTCAGGTACAATACTATGGCCCTGTAGTCCATCACATTCAAGAGGCTTGCACTGCCGAGAACTAGCTCTGCTTTCATATGGTGGCTAAGAAGAAACTCTACACAGAACTACCAATGAAGCACAAGAGTTCAATCACTCAGGGGGCAGAAAGTCAAGTTCTGATATTTGGTTAAAGAACGGGCCTGTATATAGTGTAGAAGGGAGGACAACGGGAGGGTGGGGTGAGGGGAGATGGGGGGGGGGGTGATCCGAAATTCCAATTGCAGACATCGCCAAACCAGACTAGCCGAGTTGTTGATCAATAATTATAAGAAAAGGCCGTCTCTCTAATTCCGAAACCCAATTCTGTGATCCAATTTGCTGGCCAGAGTGATGACGGCTATGTAACTTAATATTATTGGTCGGACCGACTGTTTTGTCTGTCTGAGAGAAAGATTTGTCCAAGTCTGTCTGCAAACAGAATGACCCCTGTGCACACACACAGTCTGCCGATGATAGGACTGCACTGCCCTGGCTTGTATTTGAGCCCAAAGTCCTGAGGCCGGAGACGGCACCCATAACATTGGCTCTGGGGTGATCGTGTTCCTGGACGTGACGAGCCATCGGCGCTTCATTTCCCTGGTCACAGATTGGGTGATGAAAATCTTCTGACTCAATCCTGTGGCTATGGTAGTTTGGAAAAGGGCTGTGGGTGGGGAGGGGGGGTGGTATAAGTTATAGGCCTGAGAGAGAAGGTACAGGGACAGCCGAGATGATAAGAAACGATCTAAAACGATGAGAGGTCCAATTTTAACCCTGCACAGCTCAGGAATGCCAAATAGATTCCAGGACAGTTTTGTTTGGCTGTTTGTTTGTATTGGGGTTTAACGACACATCAGCACGATCACGGCTATATTGTGTCAAACACGGTAAGATATGTTTACACGTCAAAAAGAAAAGAGGAAAGAGGGCAAGACAGAAGACTCGAGCAAGGAGAGAGAGAGAGAGAGAGAGAGAGAGAAAGAGAGAGAGAGAGAGAGATCACCCCTGAAATGTCGAGGATGGCATTCCATGGAGACATAATAGCAATGGCGGGCTATCATCTCCTGCCGGTGGGAGCTAGGAACGTACCTATATACCCCGGGCCTTTGCAAGGGCAGGGCAGTTTTATATAAAGTATGGTGGTAATAAGGAACTCTAAAGCAATGGGGAACATTAACGGTTCGACAATGAGACTTTTGTTCTATCGACCAGAGTTTTGAATGATTTGCAAAAATCTGTACGTTGTGGTCATTTCTTGGAGTAACCTACTCAATATTCTCTTCGCTTCAGTTTGATTGTGTAATGTAAATTTCCAACAACGTTTTCTTATTTCTGGGAGAGTTAGTTACAGGGGGGCCACCAAGACGGAAAGCATGAACAATACTGGATATTTTATGTCAGAAAACAAATCAATGCAAAGACTGCACCAAAGCCAATTGTCAGACAGAATTTACGATCTCAATAGCAGGTTCTGAAAAGATTAATTCTATGTCTGAACAATTATCTAATCATTTTGTCACAAAATCTACTCCAGATCTCAGAGGGGAAATAACAAAGGTAATACTTTGATATGGTGGACGGGACAAGAGAATAGGGGATTGAAAAAACATGACCTGGGCCTGACCCTAGGTTAAGTGGAGGTGAGTCTGTCCAGTGAAAGCTTATGGAATATTCATACATTGCATTAAGAGGACGGGGCTACCTCAAAGTCCCCAGAGATAAAATATTATCCCATCACGTCAGTATTTGAGAGACGCTCATCTGTCTGGTTCTTATACTGGCAGAGAGAAATCGCTTGGCACACATACGATATTATACTGATGGAAAAAAAAAAGAAATCGTATTTGAGTAGACTTACCACAGATGGAGCTTGAACATACACGGTTTTCTGGGATCTTTATGATTATGATTCGAGTAACTACCGCTATTATTGTTAGGGAAAAGATTCGGTGAATCCTAAGTCCATTGGTATCCCTCTGACGTCAGCTGAGACTCAATCTATGGACTTGATTACTCTGTGACTCACAGAATGGCTGATATCTGTAGTGACCACTAACAAAAATTTCCAATAAATCAAGAATAGCTTTTTGTACTTCTCTTTACCAACAGTTTGCAGATTCGTACCGCATTTTCTGATGAAAGGCTTATATATACAGTGCGTCCGATCACGTCTAACTTTGAATAAATATTGTAACAAATATTGTGACTGGCGCAGTTGATCTATTTTGTTACAAATGTTGTTAAGCTAAAGTCCTTCGCTTTCTTTGTTACGCCTGTGCATAACCCAAACTTTCCCCAGGGTTAACTCATCACTGGATCACAAAATTGCTGTAAACAATTCAATAACCAACACGTTTCCTTTTTTCAAAAAAACATTCTTGGTCATGTCTAATCGTTTTTGTTTTTTTCCTCACCTGTAGGCGATGGCGCGAATGACCTAATCAGGGCTGATATATAGTCTGTTTCACACATTTTTCTAAAACTCTTGTAGGAATGACATTCTAGTTTGTTCTGTCGTCTTGTTCTGTAGCCACATACATCTGGCGAAAATGGAGATAATCTCTTATGGTGGAATGTCGCGAAAAATGTCCTCGCCAAGCCTGGGTCACTGTATCCCGCCGACAAAGTGACAATAAATTTAGCCTGACTCCTTGCCCCGGGCCCAGTGGATAACAAAGTTCTACACACGATTATTTATAACCGAAACGACCATTCATCGCAACCACACAAAACGATTATGGCAGGCTGACCGATTTAATCGGTTACCATGATCGATTATACACAGGTCTCCTAGAGTGATGTCTATAGGGTTTACTGTGCCTTTCAGCTCCTGCAAGGAGGGTGGGGTAAAGGGGGGAGGAGGTTTATCTCGGCCAGAGTAACGGCTATCATGACTGAGTCTTTCACATATCACCGCACTAGATCAAGCCGGTGAAGAAAGTTCCAGAAATATGCACACCACTGGTCCAGTAGACAATATAATAATTTCTCGGAGAGAAACAGCTTTTTTTTCTCTCTCTCTGCATCCACGTGGATACAACAGCTGAATATTCATACGATGCAGGGAATGATAGATGATCGCACAAAGTCGGCATCACTGAATTTGCATGTGCATCACTGAACATTTTTTCTTTCTTTCATGTGGTTGCGGTATAAACATAAGGTATAATCATGCAATGTAATTAAAGATAGAAAGACAAAAAGAAAGACAGAAAGAAATATAGAAAGAAAGAAAGCAAGAAAATGAAAGACAGAGAAAAAAAAAACAATTAATTTCTATGCCATACTAAAGTTTTTCTGGTTATATTTCTGTTAGAAAGGACAGGAATAAGGGTGATGTTATTACTATTTTTTTTAAAAATTCTAGTTTGCATTAACAATCGACGTTCTTATATGTTACCTATCTGACAAAAACAAAACAAAGCTAAACAAACAAACAAACAAACAAACAAACAAAAGAAAAAATGTTATTTCGCTTACTGAACAATAAGATCATGGGTTTTATTCTGATGTTTGGTGTCGGGTGCAGCGACGTAGATCGGGGAGGTAAACATCACATGCACTTGCTTTGACTCAAGATGTCCGATCGCTGGATCATACATTTGTTCCGACCAAGCGAACGGCTGGAAATCCCCGTCTAATTTTAGTAGGAGGGTAAAAACACTCCAACCTGTTTACTACCACTGACATATAAACATGCACGGGACTGGTGACAAGCTGTTCTCGGATCTTTGAGATCTGCTAGCAGTGAAGCGAGTTTTAAAAAACAACTGAAAACTTACCTGCTTGAAAAATATCTTGGATCATAATGAAGTGTGAGTGTGTGTGTGTGTGTGTGTGTGTGTGTGAGTGTGTGTGTGTGTTTGTGTGTGCATATGTTGGTGTGTGCGTGCACGTGTGTATATGGAGGAAGCTATTAATGATGAACTATGTGTTTTTAATGAATGTTTTATTGTAAGGCGCCTTGTGGCTTTGCATAGGCGCTTAATAAATGTACTATATTATTATCGTAGGCGGACAGACGGATGGATTGATGGGTAAATGGATGAATGGATCAGTGAATGGATGGAAAGACGCATGGATGGATGGATAGACGGATGGATGGATGGATGGATGGATAAATGAATGAATGGATGGATGGATGGATGGATGGATGTTTGTTGATCTTCCATCTATTTGTCTGTTTGTCCATCTGTCTGTCTTCCCTTTCTATATATCTATATCCATTGTATTTTTTATATAAAAATAGATAAAGTGACTGAAGAAATCCAACTCCAGGCATGGCACTATTTCATAAGTTCTTAAAAAGAGACCCAAGAGGAATGGCAGCTGTACTCTTCACTGACTGCCCAATCGTTTTCCCGAAGAGAGCCGACGCTGACATGCTGACGTGGGTTGACGACGAGAGAAACTATTGGATTTTCCCGGAACTGTTGTCTTGGAAAAAAAAAGGGGGGAGAATGAGCTTGAAAATATGTAGTTAACGCCCTGCAACCCAATGTTTCAAATATGCTTTAGTGCTACCAGATTAAAGATCTGAACATTTGCAGAGGTTATATATAAAATACGAACTTTTGCACATTATCAATATTCTGCGTATGTAATCATTTCATTGCACGTTTACAGCTATCGAATTATACGATCACACTTTTTGTTTATTTTTTTTTTCCACAAAAGTTATTCGATGTCTTTATACCTTTGACTTTGACTGCCAGGGGCATATTCACTTGAGGATTTATATATTTCAAACTTCTAAGCACAGTAGTTCGACCTCGATCTTCCCGCAGTGAAAACCCAAACTTCAGTTGCTCCAAGAATGCAAGAATCCTTGAAAATTTATCGACCTTCATGCAGAATGGAGAGATTTGAGCATGGGTGTCCAAATAGCCTTGGCAGTGAAGGGTTAAAAGGGTTCAGAACACGAGGGAAGTTGATTCTTAACATTACATTACTCTCATACTATACAGTGTAAAAGTTGCCTTTTATCCTTAAGCTGACCCGCCAGTGTGCACATAGTGGGGCTTTCCCGAATTGTGGCAGTCGTAGGCCAACAAAGAAAATACATGAATAAGAATTAACTGTTTATGAGAATGGGATTGGGGGGGGGGGGGGGGAGTCAATTGGATTTGTGCTCCTATTTTTTTTTTTACGATGATCATCGCCCAGTTTATTGAAACTGCTTCAAGTTAAAATGAACAACCCGGCAACGGTGAAATCGGAGGACCTTGAGTAACAACCTTAATAAAGGCTGTAACATTTCACTCTTTCATTTTAAACCTCCATATCCTCATGCTTATCAATCTCCCCCACCCAATTCTCTCTCTCTCTCTCTCTCTCTCTCTCTTTCTCTCCAACTCACACTCACTCCCTCTTTTTGTTTCTTCTTCTTCTTTTATTTCCCGCTTGTACCGATGGGTGTCGCGGGGAGATACAGTCGTCTATTAGCAGCAAGGCGGATGGCCTGGATGAGAGACATCCTATAGTTTCTATGAGTTTCTCTGTATTCGTCAACCATATTTTCTCTCGTCATCCTCCCTCCTCCCCCCTCTCTTCTCTCTCTCTCTCTTTCTCCCCATGCCATCCCTGTCTTTCTGTTTCACTTGTCTCTCTCTCTCTCTTTTTTTTTTTTTTCTCCTTACGTTTTAACTTGACCTCTTTGAGCTTGGCTGTCATTGTTAAATTTTTTTTGGGGGGGTCTTTTTTAGTGGCTCATGCCTTGTCTCTCAATCTCCACGCTTCCCCCCCCCCCCCCCATCTCTCCATCTCTCTCACACACATATTTAAATGGCTTTAGGATAGGTTTTTTTTTTTTAACATTTTAATATCAGGAATGTATTCTAGACATATTTTCCCATTTAAAACTGCCCGTAACCCAATTTCGACAAAATGACCCCCCATCTCCATATTTTGGCCTGTACGTGACTTCGGTTTCCCTCTTAAAGTAGCCCGATCTGTCTCGTTGATGCTCGTTCATTTTCTTTCGTTTGCATATCGCTGTGAGCCATCACACCTGTGTCATGTGCATCCCCTTCATGTTGCTTTCTTTCTCGAACAAATTCATAAATTTTATCAGTCTCTCGACCTGTCTTTCGGTGTTTTCACCTATTGTCTCCTTCCGCCCTTCTACTTTCTCTTTCTCTCTTCCTCTCTTTGACATAAATATAAACACACACTATACTTTCGGCTTTAAGTGTCTGCCGGCTTTGTTTTTTGTTGTTTGTTTGTTTGTTTGTTTTTGGGTTGATGTTGTTGTTGGTATGTGTGTATGCGTGTGTGTGTTGTGAGAATTATTGTGGGTAGAAATTTGAAATTTGGAAATTTTTGCCTAGACAGCGGCACTCTGCCTACTCTTCATCGATTTTTAACCGCTGGGTGTTTCAACGTGCGCAACGTACACACGGACCTTCGAAATATATTCGCCCTTATCCGAAAAGGCTAGACGTAGGGCTTCCCTATCCAGAAGAAACCAGGGGACCATTAAGTAACTGAAAGTATGCAGGTTTTTGATCTTCATATTCTTCCATCCCCCCCCCCCCCACACACACACACTCACCGGGATGATCCGCAAGTCGAATTCATAACCTGACACGTGAGTTGTTGTCTCTACGGAGCAGACGCCAAACCACGTAGCCACAGTGATCCCTGACTGACTGTACAAGCAGATTAGGCCTTCAATCTATTTGAATATTCTTTGTCCAGTGTGCATATTGTGATCTTCCTTCATCTTTCGTTCAGTTCTATCTTTTCATTGTCAGTCTGTCTGTTTGTCCATCTAGTTGTCTTTCTTCCGCTGGTTCTTTCTCTCTTTCTTTCTGTTATGTGTTTGTCTGCCTCTTTTTTGACACATCTCCAGATCTATAATATCTTCTCTTGTTGACATATGAACACATTATCTTATTTCTCATACTTGTTTACATAGCCAGCCTCATTCTTACAAACTCAGCATTATTATATTTACTTTCTATCCCACCCTGCACCCCTTCTATTTCCCTCTTTTAGTCTTTCCATGCCTAAGACTCATTACTTTGTTGTTGCTGGAAAGAGGTGACTAAATGTACACAGATTATAAATTTTATTACACTGGCCTTTGTCCAAGCGAGAGTTGAGAAAGCAAGCGAGGGCAGGTTTTTCTTATGCCAACAGCGGTTTAGGGGATTTGTGAATCATCCATCATCAGTCATTCCTGTTCATTATCTTATTCATCCCCTCAATCCTCCACTCTATATAATGTAACCGTTCAATGATAAGAAAACGATATTATCTGGGTTTTAAATGCTTGCCGAGTCTGCTGAGAAGAATTTTGAGGATAGAAATTTGGAATTTTGAATTTTTTGCTCAGACATTTATCATGTCTCCGCCTACTCTTAGTTTCATTTTGTTTTTTCAACTGTCAAGGGCTCTTCAACATGCATATCGTTTACACGGGATCTCCGAAATGTGTTCCCACTTATTAGAAAAGGGTAGAGGTCGGGATTCTCCATCTATGAAGACAGGGCAGTATGCAGCAGGTTCTAAACCCCTCACATCCTCCGGAAGGGTTCTAACACATCATGACATATTCGCTATACCTATACACTTTGACCACTTGACCACATTGGAGCCCCTCCCCCCTCAATGGCTTATGGTAACTTATGTGGTAAAGTCAATGAGAAATAAATTTGAGAAATGGTTTGGGGGGGGGGGGGAAGGGGAGGGCACACCCACAGATAAAACATAAAGAATTGTTATGTTCTTCTTCTTCTTCTTCTTCTTCTTCTTGCTGTAGTTTTCGCTGCAATATAATGTTACTGAAATGGGGATTTTCTGCTACATCCTGGACACCCAATTCGTGATAACTTAAAAATGCACTTTGCTCCGAACCAAGTCACGATCAAGAGCTATCCAGTTAACTGGAAACAGATTATCAAGATATGTAATCGCTTTCCAACCTTCAGCGGGAGGTGATCTCATAGGATTATCAAGTAACAATTCCAAAGACAAAATTATGTCGTCGACATTTTCTTTGATTTCTTTTTTTCTAACTTTCTTTCTATTTTACCCTTTTTTTTTGGGGGGGGGGGTGTAACACTTTTGCATTCCTGTCTCTCTAGCCTCTCCTGCTAAACTTGCGCCAGAAAACGTCGTCTAAAGAGTCCAAAATGTCAGCAAAATCCAGTTGTTTTCCCCTTCGTGTAAACGTATCATGCTTGTCCGTTCTCTTGTTTATTCTTTTTCCTCCTCCTTTTTCATTCTCCTTTTTTAAATTTTTTTTTTTTTTTTTTTGTTTTGTTTTGTTTTGTTTTTTTTTTTTTTTTGGTCATCATTATCGTCATCTTTATAATGACCACAATTCCATTTTCCTTTTTTTTTTTTTTTAGGTTTTGAATATCATGTTCTTGAATATAAGACCGTTACCCTGTAAATAACTAGATCTAATCATAAAAAAAAAAAAAAACATAAATGTGAAGACGCTTAGCTCTTTGTCAAGGCAACTAGATTCTTTCACTGTATGAGTATCATAATCATCCTCCTAAGGTATTGAATATCATGTTCTTGAATATAAGACCGTTACCATGTAAATAACTAGATCTAACCATTAAAAAAAACGTATACGTGAAGAATGAACTTTGAAGGTCGCTTAGCTATTCATCAAGGCAACTAGATTCTTTCACTGTATAAGCATCATAATCATCCTCATTTTTTCGTCGTCCTCCTCTCTTGAAACTTCGTGATTAACATCATCCACTCCATAACATGCGTGCCTTTACCATACCAGGAGTTTTAAATCATAAGTGACCTCAGAAGATAATCATCCCCTTTTGTTTGTTTCTTTGTTTGTTTTTCAGATTTGGCATAATAATGAGATAGACCAGAGATTGATATTGCGCGGATGTCACTCTTTTCATGATTCTTGCCGTGATATTGTGTTTTAATATAAAATATTATCCTTTGCGTATTCTTTTTCTGTAAATTCATGATCAGCATTTTCCAAGATGACGATCTACACGATAGTAGTTTTAACTTTGTTTTTGAAAGTCGGTTGGTTTTATCGGGAAATCCGCATTCCTCAACCTGACAACAACACAAGGACAGATCGTTATTGGGAAATCCCACAAGAGAGCAACGCTTGCGTATAAATACAAAATATACATCTAAACAACCGCCGCGTGTTTTTATTGGCCAGAACTATTTTTGATTTTACAATGTAAATTAAAAGTAACAATTATTTCACAACATATATTTATTTAAAAAGATAGAAACAATATTTTGTTATTTTGTTATAGATTTATAACCATTCTTTTTCATTTTATAACGAATAATTAAATATCTGAACCTGTGACACAGTTTTTGAGCGGAAGAATATGATTGTATTTCCGTAAAGTGTCACCAACAACGCCACACAGTATTTAACACGCTGAAACAACTTTCAGAAGTGTAACCGCAACTAATAGTTTCAATCTACACTGTCTGTGCTGTGTGAAATCCCAAGTCTTGAACAGTCTACAATGGACACTGACGATAAACTGTATATGCCTGTGTCAGGACTGAGGCTGAAAGGTATGTTTAGTCTACCTGTTGCTAGTTCTCGATTGTGAACTTGTAACGATGATGATTGTCTAGCTTTGTATTTCTTGACTCTAGATAGATCTATATCAAGATCTAGATCTATTAGTCAGAGTCTAGATCTCTTCATTCATCAGTCCAGGTACAGCGAGATCTCAATCATTTATTTTGAGCAGGCAGATCCAATATTAGGATTTTGGCAAGTCACTCTGTGTCTCTGTCCGAAAGGGCTTTCCTCAAACTCAATCAAATGGCTTTTTTTACAAGTTTTGTAATCTCAAGATGCCTCACAAGAGAGGAAGGCTCTCCAAGATCCAACCCATAGTACATGATTGTCTAGAAGATTTTGAGGCGCTTTTTCGTTTCCCACCCCGACTTTTATATAGGCCTATTTATTCTAATACCATTATACAGAGTGGTCTCCGCCTAAGAACCCTCCGCCTAAGAGCCCGGTCCACCTAAGAACCCGCCTCTGTTGCGAAACGGAAGTTTTCCTCTATAAATTGCCCCTCTAAGAACCCGCTCTGGGTGCTCCCAAATGAAAAATCCGTCTAAGAGCCCGGTATCGGGCCAAAACACCCGAGTACTTATAGGGTAATTCCACATCATACCGTCCACTTCAGAGAAATGCACAGTGTTAGATGCGCAGCTTTAATGGGGACGGAGATGGAGGGAACAGGTAGACAAAGGAGTGGAAGTGATGATGTATGACTGCGTAATCAGGTCACGTTGTTGGCCAACCCGTAACCATTTCTTTGTTTGACAATACGTGGGGCACCACTTGTGATTGGCTTTGTGGACAAGGAGGTGTAAGTCTAGCCTCCTGATGGTCAGCTGTTTTGCTGCTTCGGTCAGTCTGTAAACACTTGAGTCACTCATACGATTATCCCCGGAGTAGCATAGCAATATCAACTTTTCGACAATGTTACTGTTATGTGAAAACTCACCCGGCGACTAACTGATAGGCAGTATTGATGTAACTATACGCTAAAAACATCAGGAATTGCTACATCTAATTATAACATACACAGGGAAGAAGGCCGTACTTATCCACGCAGATAATTCTTTAACTAACGGTAATGATCAACTAATCATAGTAGTGAAGACAATCTGTGGTCATATGGGTTGCGTAACTTTTCAATTCGCCTAAGAACCCGCCCGCCTAAGAAGCCGCTTTTTTTGTCTGCCAACGACCGGGTTCTTAGGCGGAGACCACTGTATTTGTATTTTTGATTTATAAAATTACTTTTAAACATGTATTGTTAGTCCAAATGTATAAGTAGAGTCAGTAGTGTAAGGAATTACTGTTGAGAAATGAAATAATTGCAGCTCATGCCAAATACAAATTTAAAATTTCTCAACTGCTGAAAACATTAGTTCAGCATCTACATAATATTGCTTGTAATGGTTGAAGATGAGAAATTCCTTGTATCATTTCAGATCCATCGTTGGCCCAAGCTTTCAAACCTATGGACAAAAGTGAAGCTGGACAGTCAGACAGCCATGTGCTCTTTGTATGCAAGCGCCATGAGCATGTGCCAGTCCTTCACATCAGACAGGCATTGTAGGTCTAAAGTTTTCGTGTTTGCTGTGTTAGAGTACCAGGAGTGAAATTGGTTTTGTTTCTTTACCAGAAAAGCCAGCAATTTTTTGGTTATAGCAAGTCAAACCAAATGAATTTGTTTAGTTTACAATTATAGTGAATATTTAATTATATTAGTGTTGTTGTTGTTGTCTTTTTTTTTTTTTTAGCTAAACTTTGTCACATTTTCATTTGCTGCATACAGTATAAGTTGTATTGTTGTATTATAAAGCAGAAGGGCAAAGATTTTTTCCAGTTTTATACAACAGTAAGGTAATGTTGAATCTGTACTGATCTAACTCTCAGGAGCAAAATGCATGTGAGCTTCTATGGGACAATAATTTCACGGTTAAAGCAAAATGTTTTTATTCATATAGAGACTATTTTATATTATGCAGAAGATTTTCAAGGTCCTGTTTGATTCATATCAAGTGTTTATGATCATTACTGTACAAGTAGTGCAGAGAATTGAAACATCAGATAGGGATGGTCTGTTCATTCAGTATACTGCCTTGTGGAAAGATAAATATTCAGATGTAAATACAAAATGATAATTTTCCATTCAATATTTCAGTGTGGAAGATCATGATGACCTAACTCCAATTTTCAACCGCCAAAGTGATATGCTGCACAACACCTATGGGGATTACTTTCTGGCAGAGCTTATTGAGGCCCAAGATTCTGACATGCAGTGTCTTGTGGCTGAGGTAAGGCATCTTATAGTGTGTCACAGGAAGCAGATTTTATGAACGCTGAATTAGTAATTTATGTTGTGCTTCCTTTACTCTTTGGCAAAATGGGATTACTGGTTAAAATGCAGGCTTAATCATCCATGACATTTTCCTGAGGTACCTTCATTATTTTTGCATATGTGAACATCTTTGCATGACCACATCTGAAAGTTGCTAAAGTAGAGATACCTTTGAAAATGACATTTTCCTTAGGTTACTCACAACTCGACAAATAAAAAATTATTTTGTGGGAATGAAATTGACACTAAATGCCAGTGCATTGTTTTTTTTTCCGAAATCTCAGATATTCGAGTGCACCAACTGTATCTCATTGCTTCCATTTGTGTTTCTCTGCTCAAATTCTTCTTCTCTTCAAGGTTTTCTCAGTATGTCTGATGACATTTGGGAACACAAGATGCAATAGATTCTCTGTACAAAACATCAAGAAAATCAAAATTTATCAACCAATTATCAAAGTTTCTTTGGCATAGGAAAAGATAGATAACCAGTATCTTTTTTTCTTAATGGTGTTTTGTGAAAAATATGCTTTTGGTTTTTACAAGTGTGGTGAAAAGATAAGGAAAAGAAGAAAACTTGAACAAAATTTTGAAGTCAGGTATTAATACAGTCCATTTTCTAAATTGTCAGTCTCACTCCATATATCATTCTTTGACTCAAGGCTTGTCCAGCAGAGTGAAAAAACAAAAACAAAAAAAAACTACAAGTCACTCATTAGTGCTCAAACCCATATTTTTATGATTTATAATTTCTGTATTTCTGCTACAAATACAAATGTAGTCACAAAAATAATGCTCATATAAACAGTGCAAATGCTTGAGCTGCTGGGAGGGTTTGCTGGTTTTTTACCAAGACCATGATCTACTGTTAGTATACAGAATAGGCCTTACCAGAGTGTTAGAAACTCAGTTTTCTGAGAACTGTATATATCTTAGTTTTTGGTAAAGTCTGAGTTTCAAAGAAATGCTTAGAAACTCACAAGAACTGAACTTTTGTTTATTGGACTTCAGTTTCTCACAATAATAATGAAACTGTGAACGAGGAAAAAAACAGAATCCAGCCTTGTTAAATATCTTATGCAGTGGGGTGGAGTGGCACTGATTCCAAATGTTTCATGTCCAGAACTATTGGTTAATAGAATGGGAAGAGAAGGTGAAAATCGTAATTAGCTGTGACTAGTCCTTTGCTGACATATTCACATCCCCTATGTTAACCCTATATGACTCAGTTGTCACTAAAATCCAATTTTCTTAAGGTCAACTCCTGTTTTCACATCCAGTTCATTTCACCCAATCATGCAGCATGCTGGTTCTATCTTTCACTGTGTTTCAGGTGGAGAAAACATCTTATGGCTTCATGAGTGTCAGCACAGATGTCAACCTGGATCTGTTGAATGAATGTTTTGAGCTGATTCCTTTCAACGGCCTGAGGAAGCCCCACCCGGATGATGACACCAAGCCACCAGTTACACCACCACCTACCCCACCTCCCGCTGTAGAAGGTTAATATGTATTAGAGAGTTTGTGGGTTTCACTGGGCTCAGGTTTATGCATTTACAACATCTGCATAGTGTTTGCTTTAATGAGATTCCTTCCCTCCAACTCTCCTTGTGCTCTGTTCAGTCTCATGTAGCTCCCATAATATTATCTGTTCAATGTAGTTCTTTCATGTTAGATTGTGCTTATGAAATATGACTGCTTGACTGGTAAATAAAATGTCCAACTATTCTTAAATCTGTAAGACAGATACAATAAAATGTTCTTTCTTTATGCTCAGAAGTATTTGCTTTCCAAGTTGTTGACACATGATGTTGGAGAGCATACTTTCCAACATATTTTATACACTTGAACAAAGTATTCCGAATTGTATTAGATAAGAGCAGATTCAAGAAGAAATACTCCAGCTTGATCAGCTCATTGATATCACTGTCAGTTCTAGTGACTATATTTTCCCACAGGATATCTTCTCACTTTGGTGTATTTCTCAAGGCCACAGCCTCTGTCCTCAAGCTTGTGGCAGTTTTATCTTGTGTCATTTTTGTTTCTATGGATTCTCAGTTTTACCCCTCTATTTTACTTCTACAGTTCCCCTTTTGATGGTTTTACTTCTACAATTTTTGATTGCGCAATTTATAAGCATCTATGAATATGTCTTTCTAACCTTTAAGTGCTTTCTACCATGGCAATTGCATTGTAACAGTGATTATGCTGGCTCTTCGTTAAATCTCAACACAGGACAACAACAACAACCGGCACAGCTGAATTTGACCTTTAACTGAGTTTGACCTTTTGCAGGCCAATGTAACAAATGTGATACAGCCTAGTTGGGGACGTCATGAATGAAATTTTGGGTAGTGTACAGGTAGAGCTGACTAGATAAAATACATACTACTATTGCTAACCAATGTCTAGGCACCTCATTGGAAAGCAATTAGGTATTTTTTTCAAAATCACATAACCTAGTGAACATCGCTCACATGTGGCTTTGTTTACTTGCTCTGGGCATGACAGACAGATCTGGACGAATGATGAGCTCTGAAACTTGTCACATCATATAAACTAAGCCACATGTGAGCGATGTTTCCTAGGTCATGTGATTTTGAAAAAAATACCTAATTGATATTGAACATTACTTTTAAGTTATTCCGTCCTACTCTTTTAAACTTTCTTAGGTCTAAGAGATTTAATACAGTGTTTGTGATTCCCAGAGAAAGAGAGGGAGGAGGATGCTGCCTCTCAGGCCTCGTCATCTGGCAAGGGAGCCGATCATGAGAGCATCACATCCTCTAAAGGGGGTGAAGCTGTGCCAGAAAGCAGTCCTAAGGGAAGTAAGGAGAATTCTAGAGGTGAGTGTCATTTATCAGCTAATAGTAACCAATGACTTTGTTATGGGTTTGTGCTTCTTGTACTGCAATTGAAATAGAATTCTGATTACAAATATTTCCCAGTGGCTAAAACTTTGAAAAATTGCTGACTAAATACTGTAGAGTCACATTTTGAATGAAATGATCAAGATTTTCACTTAAGTAACTAATTTACTGCAATTTACTTTGCATGTGGTGGCAAAGATGTTGTACAGTCATTTGTAAACTTATAGAAACTTTGCCATTCAAGTTATGATTATGGTATGTTTATGCCTGTCAACTTCCACAGGTGGTTATCTCTAAATTCTTCAAGGACCATTCAGTATTCTTGGTTTCATTTGTCAAGTAGCAAGATCTCTCTTTCTCTAGTTTTTATCGTCTATTGATTACCTTTTTGAAATTACCCTAAGCAATGTGCACAAAGAATTCAAATAAATTATTGATATTTTAATTAGATTATGATGTTTAAGGTTTCAAGATAATTCAGTTCCCCTCAACTGCTTGAATTAAAAAAAAGAGTCAGCAAGTATTAAGGTTAAACCTGTCATAAACCAACATACATGAAGTACTGTGGCCAAAAAAAACTAACAGGCATACTTCTCATTTAGCCTGTGGAGTAATATCTTCCTGTATGATTTCAGTGCTATTGTCAATAACCAACATTGCCTGCTATTGACTGTGTCTTTTTTTCCAGCCACTACTCCTATCAAGAAAGACCAAAAACTGAGTGATGGGCCAACCCCAACATTGATCTCTGAGGACACAGAATACTCTCAGAATGTTCAAGATTCTGCAGCAGCCATGGAAAGAGGGGTCAGTGCTTAGCACATTGAGTTGTCTTATTTAAGACACCATTTTTCAATATTTATCCTTATGTATTTTTCTTTCAAGTGAGTTTGTAGTATATGAAATATTTGGTATTCTCATTCTAAGGAACTGTTTCCTTGAAAACATGCATTTGTTCTGAAGTTGAAGGGCCAATAGATGTAGAACACAAATACATAAACTTGGGCAAATTAACATTAAAGGATCATGCTAGAATAGCAGAGATACCAGTCTTTTTTTCCCCCAGATAGCACACATATCAATGCTGCTGAATAAGACATGATTTGGGTCAGATTCATGGTCATAATTTGATAAATATTTTTTCTGTCTTAAAGAACTGATATTATTGGAAGCTTGAAGGTGATCATTGTACTTAAACCTCATTCCTTGTGAAGTAGAAATACTAAAGAAACGGTATCACAAAATGAAAAACTGATAATGTAACAGTGTTACCACTTTCAAAACCCTTTTCCCCTGAAGTATCTATTCCTTTGAGTAAGATGTATGGCAAGCCAGGGGGCTGTAATAAATATTAAGGGCTGCACATGTTAACGGGAGGGAGAATTGATATCATATTGTACCTCCATCAGAGCATTTCCATGACCGTCACTCCTAAAGGACTAACACCACCAGTCCAGAAAAGATTTGTGCCCACATATCACGGAGCCCCCAATGCTTTCAGCATTCAACTCTTCTGTATTGCTGAACAGTATGAGATGAGGTAAGGGTACCGTTTGATTGGACTTAAAAGCACCTCTTTAATACCAGAAGTCATTTATTTATGTTATTTAAAGATAAATTGTGCACATTTTTTTTTTTTAATCTGCCCCTCCCAAAAGAGGGAATTGTGTAATAGGAGATCGTTTTGATCATTTTATTACTTCCCTTTGCCAGGCAAAAGGGGTTGTTTAGCAAGCAGTGTAAAGAAAAAATCCCTTTACTTCTTGTCATTCGAAAGACTGATCACCAAAAAATTTGATATAATTTTACCAATTAAAAGAAAACATTCTCTTTATACTATAAGATTATTACTATATACTTTATACTATATTACTTTATACTATAAGATTTATACTAAAAAGATTTTTCATGGTGTATGTTTCAAGCAAAGGGCGCAAAAGTGATTTTTTTCCTCTTTAAAATGCTTGTTCAGTCCCACTTTTGTCTCGTTAAGGGAGGTAGAAGGATTGAGCACAACGATCTCCAATTATAGATACAGGGCTCAAGTTGAAATTATTAGAAAATTAATTTAGACATAACTGTTGTTTAATCCCATTGAAATTAGTATCAGTATTATGTATCAGTGTAAGAGGACTTAAGTGTTTCTGTTGTTATTTTACAGGTCTTGTGACTTTTTGCCTGAGGCGTTCTCCAAATTTCCTGATAGAGACTTTTGTATCATTACTGTACCACACATGGTTCCAGAGTTCCCACTCATTCAAAATTTTGTGGTAAGTTGAACATCCTAGTACAACATGAACATTTATGCAACACACAAACAAACAAAGAAACAAACAAACAAAACAAAAGAAAAAACACATGCACAGCTTGAAGATATATTATGAAGGAGGATCAAAAGTGTATACTTACATATAACTTGCTGCAGGGCTAGAGATAAATGAAGAAATTTAGTTTCTTACAATACCTTTTTTGTTTCATGATTCCTCTTTTGGTTATGATCGTTAATTAATTCTTTTGCAGCTGATGTGGGGGTAATTCCAAAATAATATAAGGCTCTTAGTTTAATGAACAAGTTGGCAAAATCTTTCCCTCTGGCTTTCAAAAGTTTTTCATTAGAATGAAAGAAATGGATCTTTAACATGATTTTACAGGAACGAGAGATTAATGATAACTTTGTTAGTTTGCTATCTAGAATGTTGAAAACAAGGTGGTAATACTAACAGTTCCTAAAGAAACAACAAGATTGTGACACTGTGTCCTTCTGTTCCAGAGGGTCACACCCAAATGTCCAAGTATTCTTCCTCAAGAACTCTATGTTTTCCATCGTTCAGGCCTCCTAAAGTAAGTAATTATTTTTATGAGTAATTATTTATGTATGAACTTATCAGATGCAAAAGTGAAAGATTTCTTTTCTTTGCCTTTTGTCATTCAGTATGAATGTCTCACTTTCAGATATTACATTGTAAAGCATGCACTTTCAGGTATAGCAAGTTTTGCTTGTTCTGTCTGAAAAGTGATGTTGATATAGGAGCAATGTAACAAGGTGATGGCTAAATTATGCCAACCTCATATCTGAGCACCAGTAAATCAGACAAGGAAATGATTCCTTGGGATTATTTTTATAAAGCCATAAAGCATTAAGAAGTTGAAGAAATGTTAACTTTATAGTTTGAATGAAAAATTAGGTTTTTCAGACTTTGCTATCCTGATAGAAACCATGTGGGCATCAACAACATTCAATTTTCTTCCCCAGGAATTTCAGAGTCCGTGCAGCTTGTACCAGTGATCATGATGCTGTGGTGAAACTGGTGGAGACTGTGGATATGAACGAGAACATCCTGGAGGATCTGAAACAATTTAACAAAGCCAGGAGAGATCCTGTAAGTGGACATATTACATTAATTTTTTTTCACTTGTTCATTTTTATCTACACATAAGAATTCTTTCATTCTGTCAGTCTTTGTGTCAAATTATCTTTATTCTTCCAAAGCCCCTATCATGGTTTAAATAAACAGTTTTAGAGAGTCAAGGTGACATATATGCCAGGAGAGTTCATTGTAGCATATGTAGTACAGCTGTTATAAAAAAAAATTGCCAGTACAGAGAATCCACTTTTGCACTCTCTTATGAAGTTTTATGAGTAGCTAATATCACATTAAGCATTTTTTCATATGAATTATCCGATATGGTTAAGAACATTTTACTCATAAAGTGGAAACCTGATAAAACAGGATTGCTGGGACCAAAGAAAAGTCCTTTTATAAGCGGATCCTGTTATACCTAACATACAATGAATTAGAGGAATAAAACATTGCTAGCCTGTTGCCTGATTAAAGGAGACATTTTTTTTTTTATGGATAGTCTCCCTTCATTGAATTCTTTTACTTTCACGTAACTTAGATTCAGTAAAAAGAATAGTGATGACGAAAACAATATATTAACACCATACAATATATTATTACAAGTCACAGTATGTTCATGTACTAGTTTAAACAGTACTAGCAAGAGTCAAGAAGTCTTTCAGAGCAACTCTAACTACGTGGGTACATGTATCTAACACATACGGCACTTCACCGGCCTCGAGTCCGATTCTCCCCCATCGCTGTCCCCAACACAGTGCCGAGAACCAAGCCTAAGCCGAAGCGCACTGAATGATCAAGGGTATCATATTACCTCACCCCCCTTCCCCTTCTCCTGGAGTCCTATTGTACCAGTCCTGTTGCGCTCGATCTTGTGCGTGCATTTGTATGGGACTGGGATGAAAAGCAATGATCACTATGGTGATGTGGGGAAAAGGAAAGTTGTTGACACGATGAAATATGCGAGGGGAATAAATCTTGCAGAATCCAGCAGTTGAAACACATTTGTGTTATTAACACCGCAAAATGTGTACAAAAGCGGCTGCACTTGTCGGTATCCATCACTGTCCAAGTGGTCAGTGTACAGCAAGATCCGTGTCTATCTTACCTAACGTTAGAAGCTACACGTGCTAGTCCTTTCTTTATCCACGTGGACCCACCACCTCTGCCTATTTTGTTTACCATGTTATGAATTATGGATGAGCCATCCTTCTCTCCTCCCAATTCCTCAAGCCACTTGGCTGATCTCATCGCCAACTACCCACCCCTCTCCACCTAACGGTGCACCCAGTGAATAAAGCAGATGAAATAATACTATAGTGGTCAAGCGATCATGTTTGTAGTTCCCTTGATCCAGTTATGCACTTCGGGCAGTTTTGAAGTACCGTTAGGCATACATGTGTATCTTGTGTGCTCTTAACAGTACAAATATCCTGTTATAAGGGATTCGATTGTCATGGACTACTGCTATATAAGATAATATTGTACTAATGTCAAAGAAGGAGTGGACATGGGGATTGACGATGCTCCTGCTATAAGTGATTTCCTATTATAAGCGGTCCTGTTATAAATGGTTCCTACTGTATTTATTGCTCAATTATCGGTAATGAAAACCAATATTATTGGACTGATGCTCAGTAAATTTTGATGCCAAAATTTAAAAGCTAAGCATTAATTGGATATTGTAGGTGGGAACATAATTTTAGAGTATAGACTTTTAAGGCAGACCAACATTCAGTCAGTACATATATACCCATGATAAATAGTTCCTAAGAAGTTGCTTCAGGACTTACATAATATCTACCAACAGTACCGCAGATTTTCCCATACATTATTATACATAATTATACATGAATTTTCCTGACAGGAAAAAAATCCAGAATTGCATTGAAAAAGCTAAGGATGATATACACGCTGCCTGTTTTAATGACAATATATTTCTCTGTTTCAGGATGGACGAGAGATCCAAGCTTATGTTGCAGAGTGTCAAAGCCAGGTGGTGGGAATAGCCATTCTGAGAAGAGAAGAGGTAAAATTCATTGGTGGATTTGATTTCATGCCTGAACTCCATAGGCCTTTTTTTTTTTCCACTCACATCACACCACGGTAGTCATGGCATCAAAAGTTAAATCTAGTTTTTATAGATTCAGTAATTATTAATTAATCTTGAGCAGCTGAATTGGGAGCGAAAGAGGACTTCTGCTTGCATTTGAGATTTCAGTTTCTCAACTGACAGGATATGTTAATCATGCAATTAAACATGCATTGATTGTGATAGGGCTGAAAATGGTATTCTTATTGTCAAGGGCATGCAAGCAGTGAGTCAAAACATGGATAAAACAGCAATTGATTACTTGCGTGTTTCTGTTCAAGATATTTTATTTTATCAGATACATTAATATATCACTATTAACAATTTTGGAAAGTTTCTTTTAGATCAGTACATAAAACTCTTCAGATGTTTTATTCATACTTGTTTATCAGGAGATAGAATACATTCGCTCGCACTACAACATTGAAGACTTTATCTACTACAACCACCACCGCCGAGAGGACCACGGACACCTGCACCACTTTGTGCTGAACCCAGTCTTCAGTCACCTGACCAAGCATTTCATCAAAGTGAGTGTTTTCTCTTTTTTTGTTTCTTTATTTGTTTATCTGTTGTTTTATAATACTCAGATATTACTGGCACTTCATGATTTAGTTGTTTTGTTTGTTTGTCTCTCCAGAGCATTCTCAAACATTTATCAAGTTTTACAGCTTTCTTATTGTTTGTTGGTTTCTTTCTTTGTTGTCAACATAATTGACACATATTTTTAATCAAAAACTTCATCAAAGTAACTCACTCATAATACTTTTTAGTTGTTTGTATATGTTTATGACATTAGCATACTGAAACATTGTCACAGTTCTTGATCAAAGTGAGTGTGTTTCTCAAAGGTGTGCTTTAAACACTAGCAGTCACTTTGTCAAAATGTGTTTATCTTGTTGTTTGTTCATCTGTGTTGTCAGCATCCTCAGACATTGCCAAGCATTTCATGAAAATGGGTGTTCAGTTGTTACTGTATATTTGTTTTATCTGTGTGCTTAAAACTTTATCTCAAAGAATTTGTCTTGATAGGAATTAAACAGCACAGTTGGAGATGCAAGCTGTTGCATAAACTTTTCCATTTTTACTTGCAAATCTTTGTGTTTTGAACTTTGGGCAGTCTACTTATATAAGATATTAATTCATGGTTTATTTGAGATTGCTTTCCAAAAGTTTACACAGCTGAGTAAAGCATTGATTGCATAAGCGCTTAGTTTTGGGGAATATTCTCAGATTTGTTAACAAGAGCTAGATCAAATGTAACATCTGGTGAATAGCTGTCTGTTAGAATTACCAGATTTGAGTGAGTGAATAGGATGAACACAGATGGTCTGTAATGTTACTTTTCCATTATTATTATATGATGATCATCATCATTTTTGTGTATGTCTGTTTCATTTTGTTTGTTTTGGTATCTTTCAACAATGTTTTGTTTGAGCACTGGATCAGTTAATTTCTGAGCTAGACCATAAGTGAATACACATGAGCGACTGGAGAAATGGATACATGGACAGACAGAGAAATGGACAAATGGATGGTTGGATGAATGGATAGATAGATGGTCAGATGGACAGATAAGATAGATGACTAACTTCAGTAGATATCAACTCATTTGTTTGTACGTGTATTTAAGTTGATAAGATTACATTTTGGTTTTGATGTGACAACTTTCTAAGTGTTGATTGATTCATGTTCACCAATTTTTGTCATTCCCATTGGGAACAAAGAAAAAGGAAAAGAGAAAAAGAGAAAAATATTATACTTGTAATAATCTTTCATGTTTTTAATGTCTTCAGGAAATCTTCAGGCAGGCCCTCAAGACATGTCTGTACTATCCTCTCTACCCACTATTCACATCAAAAGAGGTAAACATCATTAATTAAAAATCATTTAGTACATGTACTATGGTCAGCAGCTGCCTCACTACTGGATCCTGATGATAAAGAAAAGTTGTGGAGAGAGAATATATCTTTTGATTGATCATCATCATCATCACTATCATTGAATGAACAGTTATTTGTGTCTTTTTGTCTGGTAGGAAAAGGAAAAAGAGTTGATAGCCAGTCAATGGAACAAAGGGCAGGAATGAAATTTATTAGTGTATATTTCAATAAATAAATAAATGTTATATCTGGCTATATATTTATATATGTGCTGCGTGAGGTTTAAGTATACAGAGAACTGTTACCTCAGTTCTGTCTGCATTTTAGAAAGAAAAAGAAAAAACTAGTGCATGTGAACCACATGTGCTTTGAGTAATATGTATGTCGGCATAGTGTCAGATCCCTGTTCAGGCAACTGGTGGACAAATTGCTGTGCTATGTGTAACCTTTTTCATTACATGTAACTTTCCTTAGAAACTGGACAATCACACTTTGATCAGTGGACTGAATGTGCTTGTGCCAGTCAGATACCGACGCCAGATTGACTATCCCTCCACTGGACTTGGCATCAATGGTCCATCAGACAGAGTGCTCAAGAAATTCCCACCATATGCTCTCAATCACATCAACAGGAAATTGGTCCTGGAGCCGAAGGTAATCTTCAAACTGGCAAATCTTTTCAAAAATGAAACAATGTAGAATCCAAAAGCAGGTCTCACTTTCCTTTCTTTGCTGACTGTGTTTTATGATTACATTTGAAGGTCTATAATGTATTTTTTTTCTAGATTTTGACATGGGATATCCTAAGTGACAAATTGCAGAGACTTATATGCTTCATTCCATTCAGTGTGAAAATATTTTATTTAGTGATACCAAACCACTGCGATATACCAATGAGTTTTTGGAATGTTGACTCAGCAAAATGAACTTGTAATCCAGAGTTTATTGTGTTATTCAGGAAATTTGAATTTTTTAACATTTATCTTTATATTTCAGGTGACTATCAACGCTCGTATCGTGATTGTAGGAGCATCTGATGTGGGAATGTCTTATTTGGAAACATTGGTCTACTGGTGAGTTACTGAATTTGGGACTGTGTACTGTTCATTACATGGAACAGTTCATTGCTTGAACACCTGTGGAAGCAGTTAGATATTTCAAACCAAGCTGTTTGGCTGTTGAGGTGTATGATGATTAAAAAGGAGGACTTGATCATTTAAAAAGTATTGTGAAAGGAAAAGATCAACAATGATAACCATTCTTGTAAACTTCAGTCCTTACAGTTACAGATCTCCACAGAGTGGATATCTTTGTGTACAGTGGCCTCACTATAAGAAAATTTTATGTTGTTGACCTGTTAGTCTCAGCACTGAAATAATATGTGAAGCAAAGGGAAACTTAAGAGCTCTAAATTAAAACAATCTAGATGCTTTATAAGATGAACTCATTGCAAAGTGAAACCTGAAAGTTAAACAATATGTGATTAATAAGAGACATCTCATCACATCAGACTGTTGTTGAAATTCACTGTAGCTGTAAGGGACTAATATAACCTGTCATTAAAAGCTAATCATGCAGCTTAAAGAGATGAGAAAGTTAGTGAGCAGTGTTTTTCAATACAGTTTGTAACTCTCACCTTGTGATGTCCGGGGACTCTTGTGGTGACATTTTGTCAATAAACTCTAGTTGAGTTTCCCTTATCTAATCTGTTTGACATATTCCCTTCCCAGCTTGTGCGTTGATGTATTTGGTTCAATGGCTATGATATCTAGTGATGATTCAACTGATCCATCTTTTAAAACTTTGTGGGGGAAGGGGGGGATTGTATGCATTTTCACCTTTGAACAAATCTATAGAGTTTTTATCTTCTGTTTTGTTCAGCCCACATCTGAGGTTTAACAACATCACCCTGATCTCCCCACATGGCATCCCTGGTGACCTTCCATCTGATGAACTCAGGGACATGGTCTTAGGTCAAAGGTCAGGCATCTCTCTCATTTACAGGGCATTCCTTGTTCTTTCTTTAATATACTTGACTAAATTGATAAAATTAAAGGGTTTTGAGGCTGAAATATACAATCAATTTGTTGGTTTTCATAGCTGGGGCTAAGATGCATTGCTGAAGATTTGACAGTTCATGAGATTTATTGCTTGAGACTTAGGATTCTCATGCAAACAAGTGTCAATAGCATATGATGTGTAAATATTTTTATGTTTGTTCAAAAGAGAGCGCATTGACTACTCAAGCCATGGGTATAAATTGTATCTTGCGTTCTCATCTGTGAGGTGTATCATATGAGCCAAGCCATAGATTTATAATAGTATCCATTTTGGCATTTAAAAATTACACTTTAATTGCTTGTCAAGTGTGTATGTACCAAAATGAAATCCACAACTCTGCACTATTCTTTATATCATTTCCTTGAAATTAAACACCTTGCTTCTTTTCACCTCTAAACTTTCACTTCCTTATGATTTCTCTCTATGGTCACTGCCGATACACTCATGTATTTGTCTGTTCACAGTTACTGTTTCACTCAGGAAGAGTATTCCAAGATGGCTCTTCGCACTTGGATCAATGTGGTGTATGGAAAAATGACATATATTGACAGGTGAGGGCTATGGGCATTTTTTCCTCCCCTTTTGTCAAGGTTTTATTGCCAAGAAGTGCATCATCCAGGCCATTACATAGTTTTTTTTTTTCTTGATCACCATTCTCTGAGTCTTCTTACTCTTTTTTTATTTCCTTCATTTTTATCTCCCTTTTGCTTTTATTCTTTTCATTTTCATTCTTTCACAGGATACTTGGGTCTGATATTTTTTCTTGATATTTCCAAAACTGACCTAGATGAAAAACTTAGGATTCTTATGGTTCACATCTGGAAGTGAAGGGTTTCGGGGCAAAAAGAGACATATCCAAAATTGCCGTTTAGAGAAAAATGACAAATTGTTCTCCAATAGTTAGTAATTGATCATTAAGAACTACAATTTTCTGAAGGCTTTCGGGAAATGTAGGTTGCATGTGGTGAAAAGGGAAGTCCTTACCATATAGCACTATCACCATTCCCAATATTGAGTTACGTTCTATATTCGTCTTTCAATCTGCTAATGGAGGTTATCTCGAATTTCAACATTTTCAAAAATGATGTTTGTTACGTTTTGCCCAGAAACCCTTCAAATATTCACATATCTATGTGTGTTTGCACACCTCTGTAAATGGATCATTTCGAATTTGGAATTTTTGTGCACATCTAAGAATCACATTGCTATTGACATACCAATATAAAATGGCACTTTTGTACCCAGATCTAAGAAGCATGTGACGGTGAATGGCGATGCGGTGGTGCCATACGACCATCTGGTGCTGTGCACAGGCAAGCAGTACCAGGTTCCCTGCCCCACAGGTGCGGACGTTTACTCCGGCGCCAACAATGATCAGTTGCCCCAGTCTCCAAACAAGCGCTACGATGGACCCATCCCTCCAAACCTCTTCCTCATCAACGATGCCTATGATGCTGCAGTCATGCTATACAGAGTAGAGAACTCAATTTTGAAATCCAACAGTAAGTGTCAACACTTATCAGCGAATGTGTAGATGCATACAATGTTCTACAGTGTTTTATAGCAATTTAATGATGGTGAGTACACACGGTGTTAAATGTATCACATTATCAGTATGGGTTGCAGTTTGTGCATGACAGTAAGAAGTATAATAAATAAACTGATTCCTGTTGAGAAATTTGTCCTAGAAAATGTTGATAAGCCAAACTACAAATATGTTTTATTCTTTATAATAAGAATGCTAAAGTGATAATATTAACAGGAGAAATGTTTGCTGCAACTTAACTCTTTGACTACTATGAGCCGATACATCGGCTCAACTTTGGCACAGAAAGCTCTCATGAGCCGATACATCAGCTCAGTTTGTTGTCCTGCTTTTCCTGTTTCAAAAAATACTCACTGTTTTTTTCAACTGTCTTGTTTATTAATTCTTGTTCTATATCCGGTTCCCTTTCCAATGGTATAAATCATGATCAGTTTTGTATGAAAGGGAGTCAAATATTTGACATTAAAAAATGCTAGCATTGAAATGACCCGGTCAGAACAAGGAAAAGCTACTGGTAGTCAGAGAGTTAAATTGTACAAATATTAGCAAAAGTAGTGATACTCTGTGTTACTTATTGCCAAATTACACAAAATGGTAGAATAAAAGGTACAAATCCTCTCAGAACTTAGTTGGAAACATATGCAAATAGTGAAATGTATATCTGTGACTATAAGACTTGAGAGAGAATCATCAATAATTTGTATATTTCTGTACTATACTATTTTGTCCTGTGTACTTGACAGAGAAAATTGTGATCTATGGCAAGAGTATGGACTGTTACACCTGTCTGCAAGCCCTGCTCAAGCTGGGTGTCCCTGGCTCAAACATCACTTTGGTTCAACCTCCATTTACTGAGGTGAGCATCGGACCATTGTCTTTTTGTCTAAATGCTGCATCAGCTTTCAAGGTGGTGAAAAATTATGAGGAATAACACCTTTAATATTTTGTCCTCAGAATAACCCAGCACAGGGTGGTTTGCGCTCGACAAAGCATAACAAAGCAAAACAACAAATGGGACAGCGTAGGACAGCTCTGCAGTCATAAAGAATTATGAGAATTGGACCACTTACAATATCACAATGATCACAGAATCATACAAACCTGCTCTTAACTGAGAACAAATAAATCTATCTTATCGTGTCTTGTTTTCTCAGGATTTCACTTGCTTCAACAACCCCGTGATTGATGACGAAGTGAGGCTGTCCATTCAGACCGCTGGCGTTCAGATTCACTCTGACTGTTATCTGGCCAACTGGAACGACGGAGCCATGGAGGAGGGCAGTCCTATCCAGACTGTGGCATTCACCAACCCACATGGCCACATCAGGCTGGAGTGTCAGGTAAAGGCAATTGTTCTTGACAGTTATCATCCTTTGCTCAGTGATAATACCATTCCATTGTTTTGTTCAACCAAGCAGATCTTTAGATGAGATTTTGTATTTTATGTCCCTGATACTGCCAGTAAACATTTGGAAATGTCTTTGCAATGCTCTGTTAGAAGTAGTTCTGAGTTGGTGATATTTGCACAGTTGCAGAATTGTTCATTTTCTTGTGTCTTCCAAAAATTGACAGATAATTTTTTAGTACATTTTAGTTCACAAGGATCTGTTGAAACTGTACTTGAGAAATGAAGGATTCTTTGTGCTCTTCCCTGAGATGCTCTTTTGCATTGTGACCTTGTTTTGACCAACCAACCCTGGAAATACTGAAACAGTGATTTATTTGCAATACTGTGTAAATGTATAAATAATTTAGATATAACTGAAAATTCCAAATAGATCCAAAAGCATTATATTTTTATGATTTCCTCTTTTTCTTTACTTTTTTTTCTGTTTTGTTTCCTTTGTTGAACTGTGCATAAAAGTACAGAGTTTAGAACAGGCAATGCAGATGAATTTCACTTCTTTGTTTTTTTGTTTTTTTTTAAATTATAGGTAAAGCACAAGATTAAGAAATTGAAACTTGCAAAAGTGATGAGCTATGATATGCAGGGCAGTTTTGAAAGATTCATTCCAGTTGAACAAATGATTTGAGAGTGAGCAACTTAAAGCTGAATGCATAAGAGCTTTGCCAGAATACCAGGCAAATAAGCAATATTGTAGACAGAAATATCACCAGCCAGAGGAAAGTCTGTGTCAAGTTTTCACTTTGTTAATCTTTTCAACAGGCATTCTTCTGTTTTTACAGAAAAGAAGTGGACTTTGATGCATTCACAGGTAAATATTCAATAATCAAAAAGATTATCCAAGAATTTTGTTTGAGGTTCAAATTACATATAGAATTGTTTTCATCGTGAAACTGGAAAGTTACAAGTGGAGATGGTAACTCCTTTGAAAGAATTTCTTAGAGGAGGTTGCGTAGCTTACAATTGCAATGTTGTCCAATTGGAAGAAAGGCAATTGTGTATGTCATATAAAGTACATCAAAATAGTTATTTCTCTCTTATTCTAATTTTGACAACAGCAGTACTTCTAAGAATTGTGTGTGAATGCCACATTTACTATGAAATCATAAAATTTCTCAGATATTATGAATGGACTTAAGAAATAACTTGTAGCAATTCAGGTTATAGCATTTCCACTCTATCTGCATTTTCCCATTTAAGCAACAGGCTATAACTGAATCAGTGTAGAACAATATGCTGCCCTCTCGGTGTTCACTAGAACATTTAGAATAATGAGTCACGAGGAAAATGCAAGTAATGCTGGTAAATGAATGTTGTGTTGGTCACAGTGACATTGATGCCCATCAAATATTCTCCGTTTCCTGACTGATGTCCTAGGGTTGGTCCTGATCTGTCTCCGCCACCCCCCCCCCCACTCCCACCCTTTCCTTTGTTTTTCCTGCTGTCCCTTATCCCCCTGTCCCATCCAGTCCCCATATGCAACACACCTATGCTAACGAGGATCCAGCAATATGCAGTGAGGAGCTGATCTTGTCATGCTAGGATTTGTTGTAGGAAAAAGAATAAGCTTTCTAGCTAGCCCAGACACCTTCTTTTTATACACTGGCATTAGATCTTGGCAGTCCTCACTTCCTTTTACATCAGGGCTGGCACACTTTCTGTGTTTTTTTTTTGAAAAAGGTGAGGAAGGATGGAATTTTATTTCAAAACATAAATCGTCATCCATAAATTAAAATGATGCATAATGAAAAGAAAAAAATGCTTTTTCACCAGTTCAGTAAATCCCCCCAGCTATATTTTAATTGCTGTTTACACATAAGATACTTTACAATTGCTGGATTATTTTGCTGATCAAAGAGCATTTGAGAGGATAATGTCAGTGAGGAAAGGTATCATGTGGTGGAAAGATCTGTGAAGTGAAGTGATATGATATTGGCTATGTTTACTGTCTCATTAGTTTTTAAATTTTTTGCATGAGATGATTTGGCTCATTTCACATATTACTGCAGTCATGCTGATGTAACTCTGAATATATACATTAAATGTTCGCAAAAACATTCCTTCTCATAATATCCCCAACCAATATTTTGACATGTTCTTTTATCGCTGAAGTTTTTTTGTTGTAAATAGAACATCTGTAGATGTTTAGTTTTCCTGTTCACATTGATATAACTACCTACCTGTCTCTGATCACAGCTATTAACTGTGCTTGTCTGGTGTATGATGGAAGACTTGTCATCAACGCGAGCTTCCACACCAACGATGTGGCCGTGCGGGCAGCCGGACCACTTACTAAATACCAGCGCAAATATCACTGTGATCCCTGGAGCCATGAGAACTACAACTCTAAAGAAGTGGGCATTGCGGTAAGTCGTACATTATTTCTGTAGCCTGCCGAGGCTAAAAGTTCTGTTAGTAGAAAGCCATAATGGTTCTCTCTCCTCTTTGAAAACTTTGCAGTTTACTCAGTCACAAATCTTTTGTCTTCTGTCTTTTTTCAGCATACAATTTATATCTGGAAATTTTTGCTTTGTACTTTTTTTTTTTGGTTTATAACAATTGCCATAAGATGCAACGCAATGGGTTATAAATCAAAGTTGATGTATTCGTCATCTTGTTTTCCTTAACCCCTGAGATTTAGCATTTTTTAACATCTTTCTGTGAATTATATCAGATATATCTGATCTTTTTTCTCTCCTCTCCGTATTTTTTCACAAAGTTAAAGATTGTATTGGCATTGATTGTTACATTAATCTCACATTAGAACATCTGTCACCCATTTGTTTGTACTTCTTATCCCCCAAATGTCAGCTTGACCTTGCATTGATAGCTCATCAGTTGCCCAGATCACATTCTTCTCTAAAACATTTTGTTTCATTCATCCATTTTTGTCAAGGATCATCCCTTTCATCTGTTTCATTCCTTCTCTTATTTCTCATATTCCATCACCTCCACTTATTTGATTCCAATGATTTCCCTCTCTGCACACACCAGGGAGGAGAACATGGCATGGAGGTCATAATGTAGTCAGTTTTAGACATTAACTTACGTCAGTATTGCAACACATTTATCTCTTATCCAGCTCTTTGCCCACATGCGACTTATGTATGATAATGAAAGGACAGGATTTAGCTCAGTTATTCAGTGGCTGTCATAATTCCAATTTATGCTGCCAGTTGTGTCTGACCCTCTGAAAAGACATGTTTTATTTTGAGCCGCCTGTTGGTTTTGTTACTTACCTGATATTCGGTGGTATCATAAAGAATGTGGTCAATTGAGATCAGGGGAGACAAACAGTGGCCACTTGGTGCAGACAGGAATAGATAAGACAACACTCAGTGTGAATATGAACCGTATCTTTCCACTTTTCACAACTGCGCTGTCAAACTTTGTCAATCTTTCCAGCAAAGATTATTGTTGTGCAGTTGATTTATTGCATCTGATCTGGGTTATAGTTTGAAGTTGCATGGTAATTATCGTCATTATCACCTATCACCACATCTGGGGCACACGTTACAGGCCAAAGATCTCTATTCAACCCAATCTTGAGAGAATTTGACCTCTTTTATTTCCTAAATAAGTGATCTTCCTCATACCATTGTCCAGATATCTTCTCAAGAAGATTTGTCTGTGGCCAAAACGCTAAGTCTGTTCTTTTACCACTTTTGTTTTAGGGCATGTCTAGTGTGTGGGAGATGCTTACAACAAAAGCACTATTTGCACTAATATTTTATATGCCAGTGCTGAAATCACGAATTTATGAGGTAATAAACATGCAAAAATAGACTTGAACATTGGCGTAATGGTGAAGTGATGCTCTCTTTTTGCTCATGACATCTTCAGGTGTTTAAACAGTTGTCAGTGGGAACTGATAGCAAGGTTAGGAAGAAGAAGATTTTCTCCTATGTACCTTGTTCTTTCATAGCTGATAGCTAATATTATAAAACATTGAAAGTGAAAAAGTCTGATAGAGCATGAAATGCAGTCTCTTGGTACTAGTGAGAATGGTGAAATACAAACATAATAACATGACAGTAACAGACCCTTCTGTTTCATCCATTGTCATAACATTGACAGTCACCAGCTGTCTAGTATAACTGTGACTCAGAGCACATTGTCCACCTCGTTGATAAGTTTTTGTTATCCAGTAATTACATCCTGCAAAAGCACCAGGAAGATTGAAATATCCTACAGATCATAACCCGGTACTTCTATACAATGAAGTCAGATTACCATCAGAAACCAGTGGCATCTTAGCTAGTGAATCACTCGCCACATGTAGATATCACACAGCTGTCGTCTATTATTAGCTTTGGAGAATGCAACTCAGGCAGATATTATCGACAGTGGCAGAAATAAACGTCAGCATTGGGTGGTTACCCCCATAATTTCTGAAACGGATATTTACAGAGTGGAACCTTCCAGGATGTAAATATTGCTAGTCAGATTAGCTGTACTCATTGTGAACTCGTGAAAGGACGAGGCTTAATTAAATGTGCAATATGTAATGATTCTGTATGCTATACAGAGGAGAGAGCGAGTGTGGTACAGATGGTAATACGAAAAACAGAATACGAGTTGTATTCATCATCACCATTGATAAAATGCAGGGCACTAGGCCTACATGGCGGGTACCATAGAGGGCATCAGAGGACGTGCTGTGTGCTTCTTCATTGTGATCAGTATCAATATTGCATCAGTATCTCCTGACACAATTTTCTCCACAGGAGGATATGTTATCTTCCGCGTTTTTCTTATGTTTATGCCATGTTCGTCTCTCAATGTTCTACCGTTGATATTATGAATGCTGCTATGTTTTTATGAGATGCTCAGCGGGGCCGTAATGCCTGGCGGCAAACGTCGAAATGTCGACTTATATTGAGTGCCTATTGACTAACAGCTTTTGTGTTCCCCCCCCCCCCCCCCTTTCCAATCCAGACATAGAACAGTTGTGGGTATTGACAAAGCTCGTTTTGGTCAATATTTTACTTCGGTAATGAGCACATGTTTCAGGCATATCAGGCGTGCGCCTGAGGCTGTATACTTTGTGGACTGACTGTTGCTCACGTGAGAGCCGCGTTCACATGGTTGAAAGACGTAAACAAACCAGCCTGTGCCGTCAGGGTGAGAGTGATCGCACGTAGAGCAGCCGTCGTCTTGAGACATCACGATATGGAGAGTGGAAATACAGACAACACTAAGTGATGAGATTGAAATTTTGAGATAAACACGATTTTTGATAACACATTTATATTGCCAATGTTTTAATACTGATGAAAGTACACTTTGAACTTTTTTTCATTTGGAGTTTTAGTTGTTGTCGTTATAGGACAGTGGAGTAACGCTTGGGTAATTTGAGAATGTTTTATTACAGGAGGTCAAACGACAAAAATAACAAACAAACAAAACAAAAAAGACTAAGTATCACAGACATTTCCACTTGCCATACTGTTGTAGGGTACAACTGTTAGGGAACGGAAGACAGCAAGAGCTGACAGAAAATCGTCAAATTACCCATCATAGCTACTGGTGAAGTTGTTTTGTTTCTTATGTCGTCTTCATCTTTGCCGTCGTAGTTATCGTGGATCTCTTCTTTAAAGGGTTCTCAGTTCTCACATTGTATGGTTTCTGGCACTAAATATCTCTCTCATCTAATGCTCTTTTAGGTTTGACAGTACATAATTTAGGTTCTTATAATGTAGGGCGGTATTTATACTGTTCACCGTACTGTGGAGGCATGCCAGTTTGTCACAGGCCCAGGTTGTCACAGGCCCACCCCGCTTCGACTGTGCCCTGCATGATGGAAGTTATCACTGACTCTCTCAAAAAGAGTAAATGAATGAATGGTTGATTGACTGTATGAATTGATTTATATTTTTCAATTGTTTTTAACGAAAGAACATTCATTGTTGAAACGTTACAGAGTAATTTGCTTTGATTTGCATACAAAAAGGAAGAAACATTGAACTGACTTGACATTTAGATGGACTATCTCTACACCACCAATCTGAAGGTGGAGAATAAAAAACTTTTGTTACAACAACAGTGTTAAAGTGCTGTAATTATGACTGTGATCAATACTCAAATGTCACAAACTGGGCCTGTGACAAACTGGGCAGCCCCCCCCCCCCCCACCCCGTACTGTCGCTATTTGGCATGGTTGCCACACAGTCAACAGTGCAAGTGCCAATTATCCCGCCTTTTCCTATCTGTTCCAGTGAGAAACAAACAAAAGATGAAAGAGGCCAAAGTTTTTCAAAGAACTCCTTCAGCTTTAAGAAATTACTTAGTAACTTCCCATCTTCACTTCTGGTGTCATTCATACGGTGATGTAACCTGTACGGAACATCACCTAGTGATTCGCTTCCATTTGCTACAGGCAAACTGCCAGCTTGAACTAGCAGGAGAAGCTATTTTTCTCTGGTCTCGGCAAGGTTCTTTCTATCATGTGCATTTGTAGACTTTTTATGCTATTGTCATAAAATGTTAGATTTTGCGCTAATGAGGAACTTAGAGCTGTAAATCGACCACAAGACAACAGCCATTCATCTTGCCAGCGACGTATAATCTTTATTTTGAAAACTGGTGATGCGCTCATTTTCTTTTTGTCGGCTAAAAAAAAAAAAAACGACTCCAAATAGTTTCTGTAGTTTTTTTTTTAATGTACCTGCACTAGTCAAGAATTGATTGACAATAACGATTGCATCGCAGGCAGTGAAAAATTGATGAGACTATAATCCATGTCTGGACACGTTTCAGAAGAGTGCAGTATATGAGAAAATATTCTGCCTTAAACAATTGTGTCATTAGCCTCAGACCAGCGAAACTCGGAAATGTGCTAAGAAATCAATACATCTCTCAGCTGAAAGGACGTATATTGAACCGTAAGAAAGTTGCAGTCCACATTCAAATATGGTTGTTCACTATTTTTAACACCTAAGAGAAAGCCTTGTTCTCTGTCGTTGTACTTCCGACCCCTGGGACAACAATCCCCATCCACAAGTTATAGGCATGTTTTCTTCATGACTCCCCTTCATACAAGAGTTTCTGACAGAAAAGTAACAAAGGTATCGCTGTTGCACAGCGTCGGCCTGAACAATGGTCTCTATGCACGTATCCTGGAGCTGGACACGGCGGCTCCTTATAAATTAAATTAACCTTTGATGATGTAAGAAGTGATTGGCTGTCTCAAAGAGTTTGTATCTCCACTGTGATGGAGTTTTATGTTGTGATGTCTTATGTGGTTGCTTGGCTGTAGCCAACGCCCATTTGTTTTTCCTTATAAATATTTCTAAGTAAACAGATATCCTAGACGTTTACTGGACATTAAAAACATTTTTTTGTTTCGTATAGAATTAGTTCAAGACGTGTACATTCTGAACTGTCCCCTTTCGTCACAGATGTTGACCTGTTGAGATGATGAGGTGATACTTGTCTCAGATTAAGTTAAAGTGAGAGGGCTGTGAATCTCGCTCTCCAAGCACCGCGGCTCTGAAAGAAGAGTAGTGAGCATTTTGCTTGATTTCTTTTTTTCTTTTTTTCTGCTGGACCAGAGCTTGTATTCATATTTGTACCAAATATTTTCTGGGCTTAAATTTTCTTTTACTCATTCTTCAACATTGGGACAAAAGCTGGCTGTCTAAAGGCAAGGAACATAGAACTATACTCTAGACAAACAACAGTTTTTTTTGTTTTTTTTTAATATGAAAGATATAACACTCTGAGCGCCAATTCCTCTTCATGCCAGAGTCACCAGTCATTAAGCTGCATAACTTTGGATAACATCATCATCATCATCATCACGAAGGCGGTGGGTGGAAACATCATCATCATCATCATTTTATAAAAATATAGTATAACTGTCAGACTGGTAACTAATAAAACAATTCAACAAAAACAAATAACACAGAAATCTATAAAGAACTTGATAGCGATGGTTAAATCTGCCAAATTTTCGAGCCGGCTTGGC
>JBCAUA010163466.1:0-22022 GCA_038406235.1 Peronia verruculata | reverse complement strand
TGCCAAGGGATCTTTAACGTGCGTAACGTACACACGGGACCTCCCAAATATATTCGCCCTTATCCAAGAAGGCTAGATGTCGGGCTTCCCTACCAACAGGAAACGGGGGGACCGTTGAGTCACTAAAAAAATATGGGTTTTCGATCTTTGTGTCCTGTCATCCCCCGATGCAGAACACGCGAGTCGATCCGGACCACTCCATGAGCAGACGCCATACCCATTGAGCCACTGCGTCCCCATAGAGATGCTTGTGATAACCTAAATTCTAACATACCCTAACATATGAAATGTAGCAAGTCAAGGTAATTTGCGAGAGAATAGCACTAAGCTGCTACAGTAACTAGTGATAACAAAAATGTGCATTTTTTTCACTTTCTTCAAAATCCTCTCAGAAAGGTTTTGAAATGTCGGCCACACCAGTGCATGTAATTGTGTCACTAGCAGCTGTAGTTACATTCTACAAGATTTCTGCAAAAAGTTGGGGTTATTTCTCTTGATCATGTGAATCACATAAAATGTCTGCTTTGTACTCATGAGAAAAAACTGAACTTTTATTTTTAAAGAATTCTATTCCTTTTGCTGAAGTCATTGATCCAAACCAATGCTGTGGACAACTGTGGTTGTTCCTTCTGATTTCTTTAAATGAGATAGTCAGTGGCTCTGTGGTTTGGCGTCTGCTTCAGAGGGTGAAAATAACTCACTTCGGTGAGGTTACGGGTTCTGCACAAGTCACGGGTCCTCTCATCGGGGGATGGAAGAACACGAAGATCGAAAGACCTGCATTTTTTTCAGGGATTCAGCAGTCCCCTGGCTTCTTCTGGGTAGGGAAACCCGACATCTAGCCTTCTCAAATGAGGGCGAATATATTTTGGAGGTCCATTGTGTAGGTTACGCATGTTAAAGAACCCCTGACACTTCAAAATTGATGGAAGAGTAGGCTGAGTGTTGCTGTCCGAGCAAAACTTCCAAATTCCAAATTTCTACCCGCAAAACTTCTTCGCAAAAATTGGCAACTTTTGAAAAGCTGGGATAGTTCAACTTTCTTAGCATTGAAAGGCTTAAGGAAAACAAACGAACAAGGTGACTTGAAGTTGGACTGCTTTGTTTTGAAGACCAGTCTCTGTAATTCTTTCTCCGTAGCTGTCATTCATTCTTTGTCTCATTTGCTTGGCTGACCAGTTCACTGTGTTCCTGAAATGTCCCGATGTTAGTAACGGAGGCTGTGGTGACAGTTTGCAATATCCATTGGCTGTGATGTCATCTATTATTTCTATTCTTCAACATTGAAAACTCTCATGTGCATGAACTTCAGTAATCAGATTCTCCACCCTACACCCACTACATGTATATCTTGTATGTATATAAGTTCTCTCTTTTGTGATTAATATTATACATGTACTTGATAACTAGAGATGTGTTGACTGTGGATTTGTTCCCACATGTATAACATAACATTATGTGTAACATCTGAAAGTATTCCTAAATTTCTGTGTCAAAGTTCAAACAAAATTGAAATGTGGATATTGTACATGTATTTGTGTATTGTGGTCAAGGTGGTGTAAATGTACTGTTTGCGGATAATTATGAGTTGTGACATTACCATACATGTTCTTTAACATGTATCCGATTTTGATAGAATTTTGTTAGTTTTTGTTAAAACTGTCATGTTGTCTTAAATTTTGCAACTTTATCTATCTTTATTATTTACTTCAACATTGAAATATACATCTAGTCTTCTTTGTTTCGAAATTCTGTAGCTGTATGGTTTTGACTTTCTTTATTTCAATGTTGATGTATAATTTTATCCCTGATTTCAGTTTTTCAATGTTGAAGTAGGCCTACATGTATAACTTTGTCTTTGATTTCAATGTTTTTTTGCTTTTTTTAAAATTATCTTGACTTCAGTGTTGATTATGTTATCCTTGTTTATTTCAATGTTGATGTACAACTTTGTCTTTGATTTTTAATGTTGATGTAGATCTGTAACTTTCTCCTACTTTATTTCAGCATTGATGTAGATTTGTAACTTTGTCCCTCTCTATTTCAATGTTGATCTATAAGTATAACCTTGTCCTTGATTTCAGTATTGCCTTTATCCTTCCTGATTTCTGTGTTGATGTTTGAATTGTCTATCATTATTTTAAGGTTGGTAAATAACTTTAACCTTTATTTCATTGTTGATGTATAACTTTGTCCTTCTTTATTTGAACATTGATTTAGATTTCCTATGACTTTGTTCTCTGTTACCACATTAGTGTACATGTATAACTTTGTCCTTGACTGCAGTGTTGATAAACCTATATGATTTTATTCTGTGTTGATGTATAACGTTGTCCGTCTTACTGTAGCATTGATGTATCCTGTAAGAATTTGCCATGCCAGTAAATGACAACTACCTGTTTTGGTTCATGACTCATATTGACAGAGAGCAAGAAGGAAGTAAAATGGTCAGTTTCCAGAGGTGGCCATGGTTTGAGTGTAATCTTCTACATTGTGTGAGATTAAAGTTTGCAAATGGGAGATCGTTGTGCTCAGTCCTATTACCTCCCTTTACTAGACAAAAGAGGGATTCAACAAGCAGTGTAAAGAGGGAAAAAATCACTTTTGAGCCCTTGGCTTGAAACATACGCCATGAAAAATTACCAAAAAATTATGATGTAAAGAGAATGTTTTCTTATTATTATTGTAATTTTATCAAATCTTTTGGCGACCAGTCTTTCGAATGGCAAGCAGTTAAAGGATTTTTTCCTCTTTACATTGCTTGCCCAACACCTCTTTCGTCTGGCAAAGGGAAGTAAAGCTCTGGTCAAAGTGATCTCCCCTTGCGCAAATCCCACTTTTAGAAAGGGCAGATAATCTGTGAAATGATCTCCCATTGATGTAGCTCTTAGCCCTACTGTGGACAACTCCATGAGGAAGGGTTTCAGAAATGAGATTTACCCAAAATCACGCGCCGTTTAGAGAAAAACAAAAGTTTGTTTTCCAGTAGTAAGTAATTTATCATTAAGTTCATGTACTAGAATTTTCCGAGGACTTTCGGGAAGGATAAGTCGTGTTTGGTGAAAGGAAAGTTCTTACCATATAGCATTTATTTATTTATTTATTTATTTACTTATTTATTTATTTATTTGAGGCATATGAAGTAAAAAAGTAAAAAAAAAAAAAAAACCCAAAACATGTATCGTGAGCAGGGCAAATATTTTGATCAATTGATGAATTTTGTTTATAGAATCTTCTGCTATACCTCGCATGTAACAAAACAAAAGCTTGATTTTTTCCTTTTTTTTTAATGCTTCTGTTATACTTCCTGTACCCCCAGCAGAGGGAGGTTCAGTACATCGTACTGCCCACACCATAAATTAAACGATTGTCACTGATAATGATATCATTGAGGGCTCCCTTAATTAACATCAGGTGTGCAGACTCACACATGTCAAATATTGGCGCTCACGTTCAACTGCAACTTTCTGCATGATTTACACGTACTGTATTTGTATGTAAATAGAGACATTTGCATATTATGTTATGAATGTCTTGATTTTTGTCCATGTTTACATATCGTGTTTGTCAATCGGTCAACAATGAACTGTAAACAGTGAGTGAAATTGAGTACGTAGTTTTGTCTTTGTTTACTGTTAGCATAAACTCCCCTCCTGCCCCCCCCCTTTTTTTTAATTGTTCTATTCTAATCCACCCCGTTCAATCCTATTTGTGACCTATCATGTATTGTCTTATCCTATTCGGTCTTGTCCTATCCAATCCTGTTGTCATATCCTATCTTGTTTCGTGCTAATCCTCTCCTGTTTTGTCCTATCCTATGTCGTCGTGTCCTGTCCTATCCTGTCTTGTCCTATCCCATCTTGGTGTGTCCTAATTCTATGCTGTCTTGTCCTATGCTATCCTGTTTTATCCTAATTCTATCCTAATTTTGTCCTGTCCTATCTTGTTTTGTCCTGTCTTATGCTGCTTTGTCCTATCCTATCCTCTTTTGTCCTACCCTTTCATATTTTCTCCTGTCATATTCTGCCTTGTTCTATCATATGCCGTCTTGTCCTATTCTGTCTTCTTTTATCTTGTCTTTTTGTTGGTCCTATCCTGTCTTTTTGTTGGTCCTATCCTGTCTTCTTTTGTCATATCCTATTTTCTTTTGTCATATCCTATCTTGTTTTGTCCTATCATGTTGTCTGTCGTATTACACAGTATATTCCAACCAACCACATCCTCTCCTCTCCTCTCCTCTCCTATCCTATCCTATCCTATCCTATTCAGTCCTATCCTATCCTATCCTATCCTATTCAGTCCTATCCTGTCCTATCCTATCCAGTCCTATCCTATCCTATCCTATCCTGTCCTATCCTATTCAGTCCTATCCTATCCTATCATATCCTATTCAGTCCTATCCTATCCTATCCTATTCAGTCCTATCCTATCCTATCCTATTCAGTCCTATCCTACCCTATCCTATTCAATCCTATCCTATCCTATCCTGTCCTATCCTATCCTATCCTGTCCTATCCTATCCAGTCCTATCCTATCCTATCCTATTCAGTCCTATCCTATCCTATCCTACCCTATCCTATCCTATCCTGTCCTATAATGTCCTGTCCTGTCCTATCCTATCCTATCCTATCCTATCCTATTCAGTCCTATCCTATCCTATCCTATTCAGTCCTATCCTATCCTGTCCTATCCTATCCTGTCCTATCCTATCCTATTCAGTCCTATCCTATCCTATCCTATTCAGTCCTATCCTATCCTATCCTATTCAGTCCTATCCTATCCTATCCTACCCTATCCTATCCTATTCAGTCCTATCCTATCCTATCCTATCCTACCCTATCCTACCCTATCCTATCCTATCCTGTCCTGTCCTGTCCTGTCCTGTCCTATCCTATCCTATCCTATCCTATCCTATCCTATCCTATCCTATCCTATTCAGTCCTATCCTATCCTATCCTATCCTATTCAGTCCTATCCTTTCCTATCCTATCCTATCCTTTCCTATCCTATCCTATTCAGTCCTATCCTAACCTGTGGCTTGACAATGAATCAATGTCTCTCCAATCTTTGTTCTGAAGCTGTCCGTGATATTTTTGTCTATATTAGAGAACCCACGGCCTTCGAGGGAGATTTTTTTAAACTTACGTCAGACCAAGGAGTTTATACTGTTTATACTGGTGTGCGGACTCATGATGTCACCTTAACAAAACACCATGTGTCTAGCGTGCCAATACTGGGCGCCATGGCCATAGGGTTAGATTTAGTATTGCTTTACTCGTGCACGGAGTGTAGTCAATACCTTTTAAATCTTTTCTTGTAAACAAACGGATTCATGATTTATTTATTTATTTATTTTCAATTACCAAGAGCCACAGCCAGAAAAATTTACAAAAGACTTGCTATCGTAAGATAATGGCAGTGTGAGTTCCTACGACGTAGGAAAACGACTGACGTACTGCCAGTGTCGCGTTTTTCCCCCCGAAGTTTTGTGTTCAACTAGTGTTGTGGGATTTTGACGTGGAGTGTAACACACATAAGTAAGTCTTTTATTTTCGGTGGGGATACAAACATTCCGTCGGATCCCACCGTGTTAGCCACAATATAGCTGATATCGTGCTGACGTGCCGTTATATCCCAAGACAAACAAACAAACCAACAACAAATTCCGTCGGAAATTTCCAGATCTATACTTAGTCGAATATAAACTATTAATCTCACGTTAGTTCCCTGCATTGTTTCTTTTGCTTAAGTTATTTGTGACCTTTAGCTAATAAACCTCGCATGCGGGCAGACCAGTGGAAATCGAGCTAATGACAGTAAAGTCGGTTAATCGATAGTCGTTAGGCCAATGGCCGAGATTGAACGATGTCACATCCTTTAGTATTCCATTATATCAAGGTCCCTGATACACGTCTCTTTGAAGCACCTTCTCTTTGTTTCTGGGCACTCTTTGACCTTTCCGACAGACTGCAAATTCTTTTGGTGTCATCTCTATCTATACTATAAATCTGGAACAAAACTCACAATAGGCTTATGAACTCGGAAATTGTTGAATGGATCTATAATATGAAACTTGTCATACAACATTGTCGCATATGCATCTGTGTTTCTATTACATTAACTCGCAAAAGCGTACCGTATTTAGCGTTAATCTAAAAAAAAAAAAAAAGCGATTATAATTGAATAATAAACTCGCGAGTGTTTGATCCGAATTGTACGTTCGATTGAATGACCATTCAAAACACCATAATGCTTTCTTTGAGTATCATTCAATTTAGTCATCCAAAATACCAACATCGAGGTGCGTGCGCACGCCTGCCATACACTTAATAGGTCGCAGGACAGTACTTTAAAAAATCTCACTCGAACGCCGTGAGTTTCGTGCCAGTTGTTTCATAAACGGAGAACTTTTACATGTTGTGAGAAACGGATGTTGGCTACAAAGATGCTAAAACGATACGTTTGACCGACCAGCTATCTTTTTCTTTCATGGTCGTTAACTTCGATCATCGTTGTTTTACTTTTCCTCTCCAGTAGCTTTGCTATCGTCAGGTCTAGGGCCGTGTACTTTTGTTTGGTTGAGGAATTAGGTCGATCTGAAACGGGTCTTACATAAGCTCACAATTTGTACTTTCATTTACTCACTTACACCAACAAACAAACGAAGAAAAGGACCTGGAGGAGATTCTATGCCAATGTCAGGAATGAAAGGTGCCGAATCTAGGTCATCGTGTCCTCTTTAAAAGCTAATGTTGATCTCCCATTTTCCCTATGAATCAGAAAATGGTGAGATTGATTTTGTCAATTCTGAAAGGCAATTACGCATTGTGACATTGATTTTGTTTTTTAGCTTACCTTAACGGTTTTGATTTCTCCGAATTGTTAGAGTCCCCTCTTTTCAATGTATTGTTTCGCACGGTTTGTTTAGATGTAATTGATGGAGCGTTTGTGGGCCGCTAATGTCTTTACCTTTATTCGATCTAGAACGTTCTCATCTGGACAGAAACGTATGCTCGAATTGAAAGGAAACGGCTTCGTCCCGTTTTCCGTGAACTAAAGATCCTATACCGATAGCAGTGACGTCATTATCAACACTGATTCATCTTAAAATAATGTAGAAATAGACCTGCATGGATGCTGGGAACACATTCACTTTTTTTTACTATTTAAGAGGAGTTTTTACAACGCGTGCCATAACTCTGCTCCCAGGTTTCGTTTCGCTTTTGTTTCGGCAGCCTAATAGAAACTTTTTATATCTGTAAAAGGAGATAATCGAACAGGTTAGTAGCTCCTCGTATCTGGAACAGCTCATAACAGAAGAGGGAGGAACGGAATGTGAAATAAAACGACAGACTGACATGGCAAAGCATTCTTTTGACAAACTGCGCCACCTCCTTACTGGTGATAACATTATGCACGACACAAGATTGCGTTTGATCCGTTGCTATGTATGGTCCATCTTTATGTACGGCTGCGAAACTTGGAATCTAAAATCCAACCTGGAGAAACGGATTGATGCCCTCGAGATGTGTATATATAGAAGAACGGGTACAATCTCGTGGAAAGCCAAGAAGACAAATAGGTTCTTGAGGATTTAGGTCTGAAGAGGAGAATCCTTCTAGAATCGATGAAAAGAAGAAAGCTCTCGTACTATAATAGCCATCCAAGAAGGCATTAACATATCCAGAAAGAAATCGTAGAAGGAAAAGTCGAAGGGAAAAGAGGAAGAGGCAGAAGATGAAAAAAGCTGGCTCAAGAATATTGAAGAGATGACTGGGAGAACAATGAATGAATGCTGCCAGATTGCACTAGACCGAGAAAGATGGCGTGTCATGATCTCCAACCTCTTTGTAGAGACGGAACCTGGAATGAATGAAAATTATATTAGGGTATCTTTTTTCCATTCCAGATTCATCACTGTGGGTTAGAGATAACTAATACTACTTTAGATTTCTATAATCCATATCACAACTTGAAACCCACGATGTCACAATCCAGAGGGCCCTAGGTTGTCTTGACTTAATCGTCCTCTAGAGGCTCCCTCGGCATGACGTTGATAATCTGGCTTTTGACTTTCCTCCTGGTGGACAAAGGTCTAATGCGGATGTCCTTGCAGGTGACCTTGAACTCTCTGGCCACCAGCACAGCCATGCCCATCAGTAAGGTCAAGATGACCAGTCCGCTGAGCACCATCAGGATGTAGTGCCCTACTGTGTACTGGTCAGCCCGGACCATTGCCACTGGCCAGAGCTACTGACCTGGGAATAGATCAAATAAATATGTCATAATGGTAAGAAATGTAAGTTTCGCAGCCACTCTAAATGAAAGTCGCTGGGCTAGAACGGAGAAAACGGGCTTTAAATGTGATGGGAGATAGAAGAAATCGAAAGTACATTCATTTCTGAACAAACTAGTATGGGTTTTACCCTCTATTTATAAGTATTACTGTATTAATATCCCGTTTTTTTGTGTGTTTTTTTTTTTTTGTGAAGTAGGCATGTAGATTTACTCCTTCAACCGTTCATTTAAACTCAATTTTCTCGGGATTTCGGCCTTCGCTGGATCCCCCCCCCCCCCTTGTCTTTTTAAATTGCCATATCTCTGGCTAGAATAAAGCTTGCTTAGGACATTTTTTTTCACTAGCTGAAAGGGTAATAAATATGCTTTCACATGATACCAAAAACCCCAATTGATGAAAAATCGACATACGTATCATTTTGATTGGCTGCGAGACAATAATCTCTCGCGCTTTCTTTTTTTTTTTAAATTCTTTCTTTCTTTCTTTCTTTCTTTCTTTCTTCTTTCTTTCTTTCTTTCTTTTTTCGTGCTTTCTTTTTTCCATTCTTTCTTTTTTTCCCTTCTTTCTTTCTCTTGTTATACTTCCTCTCTAGCAGTTGTTTGACTTGCAGGCACTATACAGTCATGATGGTGGATAAAATTGATTGACAACACAATCTGATCTCTTTGAGAAGTGCCCCTTCGGTGAAGAAATTTCTGTAAATAATTTGGTGCTTAAAGAAACAGTCACAACCGAATGACTAAATCAATGCAATCCATCAATTTATTGAACAAAATATTCAAGGTTGCGTATATTTTGATGTTAAAGAGCCTGTCGGCCAAAGGACCAAACAAGACTTTTTTGTTTGTTTTGTTTGTTTGTTTGTTTGTCTTTAATCATAAACTGTATTATACTCGAACACATCTCTCTTTACCTTCCTCTTTGTTAGCAGAAATATCTGTGCTGCCCTTCCTTCATCTCAGCTTTCCTTAACTCTTTTCGCTGGCCCTAGATCTGGACATTGATTTTGTTTGCTCATAATATGCGTTAATGTTTTAAGTGAATTTAATAATAATAATAATAATAATAGAGAGTATTTATGTAGCGCTTATTCCAGTCCAGCACAGCTCCAAGCGCTTTACAAATCTATTATTACCCCGACAGACCCAAAAGAAGACACTCATAAACGTTCTCAGCTTCCTGGGAAACATACAAGGCGGCTGCCTTTTAGGCGCTCAAATCCTTATCAGTCTAACAAAATTGTTCACTGTCTATAGTCGGGTACCCATTCAAACCTGGGTGGAGTCAGGAAACTTGTGTAAATTGTCTTTCCCAAGAACAAAATGTCATGATTAGAAGCTGGAACTTTTGATCCCAAGTCCGACGGCCCAACGGCTAGGTCATCGGCAGCACACAGTTTAGTCGACAATTGAAAACTCAATGTCAGTAAAGCTGTTGAAATTATGTGTTCTTACTGACAGAAGATATATTGGATCAACCTACCAGTTCGAAATAATTTATAAAAATCGGCGTCTCTATCACCTTGGCCGTTAAAGAGTAAAAACGTTAAAGCCAAAACTATTGCATAAAAATAAAAGATTGGAAAATAATTGCGACGTAACTGAGCGTGAAAAGCTATTTGAGTTCAAGCTATTTCAGCAGCCTAAGTTTGTATTACAAACCAGGAAAAGCAGGAAAAGCTGTGTTTCAAGTTCCCCGTTGGAGAGACCTAACCTATTTATTCATATGGGCTGGCACTCGAGGTGGACGTGGAGTGCGTCTGGGCTATTTCTGTACCCGTTACCCACTTGTTTGTGGACTCCTTGCCAATGTTACTCACAACCCAGCCAGATTCAGGCAGATTTTTGATGAAGTCTTTGCAGCAGACTGTTGTTTCAGATAATTGCTACGTTTTTGTGGTTCTATTTTAAATAAATATCCAAGCAAAACAGAGTTCCCGAACGCATTGACTTATTATCTCTATTATCTCAACTTGGAAGGCACTTTGGAAATATCGTTGAAAGTTGTCGTTTATTTACAACTTGGCGGGATTCGGAATACATTTAATAGAAACGAGAAAGCGATTGTAAAAAAAAAAAAAAGCTGTTATGCGCTGTGCCTGGGATGAAAGTAAAGTTATGAAGAAATCGAGTACTTGCACCGTGAAATGAGGTGAAGAACTGAAAAATAAGGCAAGATTGTTATAAATCCTGGCAGAACAGTTTGCATAATAACAGAGGAAACTAATTTATAATAAAAGGCTCAAAAAGCCAATCGAAAGCAGATGTTGCTACCGTACCGAGAGCAATAGGAACAAAAGCAATTTACAATCGACATTGATAAAATTAACATAGCACTATCCACATCCATTTGGCATGGCATGAAAGTTGGGATCAACAGGTGAAAAGCCCGTAAGTAAGAGATTCAATTTGTTATAATGGAGTGGCCCATTGATCAATAGATTCATTTACTATGACGTCAGACTTCCTTTTCTGCCCTCCACCTTTTGCTATGTTGGACAACAATGGCTAAAGAGGAACATTAATCTTGAATCCAACTTCGAAGGCTACATATTGAGTACCTTACAATGTTAGTGCAACGGAATGATAATAGCAAGTTAATTCTACCCGTTTTGTTGGCTGACCTTGTGGCAAACGATGTGCCAGACCAGCATCTAGATTTCTAGGTCTAGCACGACTATTCGAGAATAATGACGTCCGACTCCCCCCCCCCCCCCGCCCCTCCCTCTCCTTTATTTTTGCACGGAAATAAACACAGAGGGGGAATGGATCTATAGCAGGTTGCTTTATAGCGAGAAGGGAGTGTTCGTTCCATAAATTAATAAGCTCTGTGCTGAGTTATAATCACCCGAAGTACACATCCCATGCTTACAATAATTTAGTCATCTCTGGAACTAGCCTCTGGAACTGGTAGCCATAATTTAATGACCAAGATCAGACAAAAAGTCGTAGATTGCAGTCAGTAAAAGGAGAAAAATAATAAGATCAACTCTCGATTTCTTTTCAATCTTTTTGATTGTTTTTACACACAAATCAATGCAATGCTCAGGACGTTTCTTTGAATTCCCCGTTTTGCTTTGTAGCGAAATAATTTACGGTGAGTGGGTGTTTTGAAAGATTTTTAAAAGTTTGATTTTCACAAGTGAGAAACGTACATGGCATTGAGTATTTTAATCTGCCAGAGCAGGATAACATTGGTTTATTGTCGCTAGTTCTCTCTCTCTCTCTCTCTGTCTCTCTCTCTCTTTGTCTCTCTCTCTTTCTCTCTCTCTCTCTCTCTCTCTCTCCCTCTCACTTTTATTTTTATTTTAATTAAGACCATTCCTGCCTAAAATACAACAAGTAAAAAGAATTTATCAATAGCTAAAAAATACCAGACCATTTATGGGTAAAGGATTGGTTTCAGAATTAGTCATTGACTCATCAAATTCGAATATAAAGAGAGATGGGCATGAAAATGGAGATACCTGTAGGAGTGTCCATTTCTACTCAAATATTCGAGTGATTATGTTGCATTGAGTATCGGTTTCTTTTAATGGCTGTACGTCAGATTTTACCTCAATAACTATTAACTGGTAAACTGTTTCTCTTATGCTCCAGGAGTTGGCTTGATTGACTGTACGTAAACAAGAAGATATTACTTTGCAGTGAAAGCTCCATGCTTTGCGCAGTGCCTGTGGTTTCATAGACTTAACATTTTAAGTATGCCTACGTGTGGGGCAAGATGCGTGTGCATATGTACGTGTATGTGGGAGTGCGTTTGTGTGTGAGTGAGAGAGAGAAAGAAAGAGAGAGGGAGAGAAAGGAAAGCTGTCAGATTCAGAACCTTACAATGGTTGCGCTATGATAATTATGATAGAGAGAAGATCGGACACTTTGATGACACGTCGTTTTCATCTTGTTAATGGAATCCTTGACTGGTAGGAATAGTGGCCGGTTATTATGATATAGGAGGTGGGAAAATGAAAGACATAGATGTATAAGGGACTTTATTTGTGAACCATCCATAGAACTAAGTGCTATAACAGAAGAAGAAGGACAGAGAATGAGAGAAGAGGGGAGAGGGAGAGAGAGGGAGGGGAGGAGACAGAGAGGAAGTACAGGAGATTGACATGCAGATAGAGAGACACTCAGAGTAACGACAGACAATAGGAAAGGCAGACTGTCAGAATGGCAGAAAATCAGACAAGGAGTCAGAGAGATAATCATAGCAATGTGAACATCCCAAGCTTAATTCGGCTGCTGTTTTGTCTTTCTGCACTGGCCAGATCTGTTTATATGAATTTATGTTTATTATTGTTTATAATGTGTTTTTGTATATAATGTCTACGGCGTATACCTAGTACCTGCTCCTGCATATACAAGTGTTTTGATAGGATATCGACTAAATGCTTGTCTTCACGGTATACTGAAGCCCTCCTTCACCAGCTAGGAATATACATATAGGCAGACCATCGAGATCCGACAATACCAGTTGTGCAGTCTTCGTTCGTGCGTTCGGAAGTGGCTGACCAGTCCAATCCTGGAGGTGCACACTCGGGGGCAATGTGGGCATTGGAATGTCGCATTGTCTGGAGGCGAAGCAGAGGTCTTTTTTTCTCTCCGTGGCACTGGAGATTTACTTTTTCACCAATTTTCCTCACAGGAGATGAAAGCTTTGTGGGTCAAGGCACGCCAGTTCAATTTGTCCCCTGCGCTGGTTTTTAGCCATCTTGCAAAAATATCCACAGTGTTTCAGACCAGCTAATGGACAGCCGTCGTAACTGGACACTGTACCCTGAGCCTCTCTCGTGGTATTTATGACCTGGCGCGGTGACGCGGACATTATAACGGCGACAAATATGGCGGAGATTTATGGAACTGGCGATGTTTCTGACCTGGTTCTATCATATGTAGAATATTGACGTATGAATTATGAACTCTCCTGAAGGCTTGGGCTCTGTCATCTGACTTCATTCGATCGGCATTACGTTGTGAGCATAATACAGGAAGCAGAATCATTCAACTGCACATTTCTAACCTCATAACAGCTAAAGGTTCTCATAATTCTATAGACCAGTGACTGTCTTCCCTAGCGTTATACATTGTTGAGATTATCAGGCACAGAACAATTTAGAAAGCTCTACCAGTTGGCATGTTTCTTGTGTCACATACACATTGCTATAGTTTAGTCTGACACATCAAGATTGTTGTTGTTGTTGTGTTGAAGCTTAAAGACACATCAGCACGATCAGGGCTATACTGTGTCAAACACGGTAAGACACGTTTACACATCAAGAAGAGGAGCGGAAAGAGAGCGGGACAGAAGACAGGAGAAGAGATGCCTCCCCTGGAATGTGGAGGATGGCACTTCATAGGAGACACCCCACCGATGACGGGCTTACACCGCCTACAGGTGGGAGCAGAGAACCTACTAATAAACCCCGGGCACCGCAGGGGGGGGGGGGGGACATGTGAGAGGCGATGGCAGGAAGAAAGGCTGGATCTGACTAAACGACAAGTGGGAAAACTCGGACCATACAAGGCCGAGATATCACTAGACTTTTGGATCCACAGAAGAATGTGTAAGAGAGCAGTTAGCTTTGACATCGTGGGGACGCCAGGATTACAGGAGATGACGCCGGAAACCTCATTGCCTGAAATAACAAGCCTATACAAAGCAATTTGAAGACCGGATGCTACAGGACAGTGGGAGACGCTATGATCTGTTTGCTCTCTCGTTTAGGTCAACGCTATTATCATTTGACTCTGTTGCACTACTTTATGTCTGTGCATCGCGGTGTTTATTATTCATATGACATGTATTTGTCCCACAGGAAGAGTACACTGATATGCCTGCAGTGTCCTGACATCAGTTCATTTTGCATTATTTACCGCGAAAATCGATCACATACCTGAGCCGTGTGAGAACTGTTTTTTTTTTTTCTGTTTTCGTTTCAAGACGCGATCATATAGTGCATGCCTTATAGCCCTTTAGATTTAATTCTTATCTCTCTCTTTATGTGCTAAATGTGCCACAAAAGTAGTAATAGTGATAATAAAATAGAGAGTATTTATATAGCGCTTATCCCCGTAAATACAGGCTCTAAGCGCTTTACAATCTATTATTACCCCGACAGACCCAAAGAAGGCACTTGTAAACGTTCTCAGTCTCCTGGGAAACATACAAGGCGGCTGCCTCTTAGGCATTCAAATCCTTATCAGTCTAACAATATCGGTCACTGTCTATAGTGGAGTCAGGAAATGTGTGTAAATTGCCTTTCCCAAGAACAAAATGTCGGGACCAGTCAGGATTCGAACTCGGATCCCAAGTCCGACGGCCTAACCGCTAGCATATGGATATCGGCTTTTCTGTGGCGTCCTGTTATCTGTAGCTGCAGAATTGGTCTGCTCACCAGTTAGATCATGTGGTTGTTCTATCTGGCTCATTTGAAAGCTCGGTGTTACTAACAGTCTAACAATACCTCACAGTCAAAAAACAAGAACAATAACAATAACAAAAACAAACAACCAAACAAACAAACAAAAAAACAAACGAACAAACAAACAAAAACAAAGACTCGCTCATTCAACCCTCAGATCTCCCTTCTGTTCATTCCACAGAATCAAATATGCCTGGCACGTCTGTCGTTTCCTGACATTTCAACAGAATTGTGTCATGTATCTGAAACAGTCATGGGTCTCGGAGACTTCTGGGGTGTAACTGATGCTGTCTGTCACAACATGTGGATTTTACTATTTCCCCCTCCAACCAAATTTCTGTTGGCAAAGAAACTAAAAAGACGTTTGTGAAATCTGCAGATACTCATAAACATACAGACTTACTTGGATGCTGTAGCCCTGGTATTAATACCGATATAAAGCTCACCTTGATGTTGAGTATATTTTTATTAAAACTCGTCATCGTTGGCATCCATTCGTCTCGAGAGACGAGGGTGTAGCGCGAAGATCCAGTGCTCTGCGCTACGAGCCTGGGCAGGGGTGTATGCAGAACTTGGGCTGCCCGGACTTCAAGTTCCCCCTCCCGGCCTTGCTGGTAGGGTCCAAAGGAAATGATGAACCAATACAGTTTGGTATCAGCGCAGCTGCAGGAGTTGCCGTAAGATAAAATAGAAAGCTGACCAACCGCCTTGGGGACTTGACTCTGGGTTATATTTCAGGGTTTACTCCCTTAGCCTTTTGTCTTTCCCAAGACACGCACAAGGCTATTTACCTGTAGTTAGCGGTTCAGTGACAGGATAGTAGCAGGCAGAGTCTGACCTGACATCTTTTTTTTTTTTTTTACGAGAGGCTGACGTTCATGTCAGAAATAGATTAAAACAACTGAGGAAAAACTCCTTGATATTCAAACTACAAAAGCTGGGGACCTATCCATTTGGACAAGGCCAATTCAAGAAATGTATTATTTGCAGGTGAATGTCAAGATGCGTGAACAACTGAGCTATTGCGTTTTCTGAAAAGTCATGTTCTAGTTTGATTTGCCAGTTCCAGTGTCTCTCTGTCCTTTATTTGTTATATTTTATTTTGTTTTTTGACATGAAGATAAAAAAAAAAAAACCAAACATCAATGAAAACAAAATACCATACGAAGACAATGGTGACGCATGAGATAGTTTGAAAGAGCCAAAGGAAGACTACATCTCATGGAAAAAATAAAACTTCCCTTGAGCGACCACAGTAAAGAATCTGTAATAACGAACAATAATGCGGCCATCCAGAGCTTTCATCCCCTTTGACGAAACACAGCGTTTATGTTTATTTTTCACTACATTTTGATTTATTTTCCATATTCCCGGGGAGAATTTTTACTTATGAAGAGAGAGGCTATTGCATCGTTTTAATATTTAATACCTGCTTTTTGTTCACTGGTAGAAAGAAAGATAGCAAAACGAAATTCGCGATTGTCCCGAAACTGCACATTTCAGAGAAAAACGTGTTTCCTCAAAGTGGGTCACCAGACTTGGCCGAGATGTATGTGCCATGTCAGAGCTGTGGTCCACTCTGGCACGGTTTGGCCCCAGGTCTGGCTCTCTCTGCACTTTCTCCTTGTCCACTTCCTGCCGCCCAACAATCCATCTCCCGCCAGCTGAACTGCACGGAAAAAACCCCAAACACCAGCCGCTCCTGTGCCGTTGGTGAGGTCTTATCCTCACCCTCAACAAAAAAATCTAGCTCTCTGTTTTCTTTCTTTTCGGTCTGTTTTCCTTTTCATTTCTTCTCACTTTTTTTTCTATCTGTATTGTCTTTCCCTTATCTATCTATAAATATCAAAACTATTACTGTAATATAAATAACAGGCTTCATTCCCGTCAGTAACTGTCCAAAGATAAGACTGCAGTTTTGCCTATGTTGGTGTTGCTTGTTAGGAACTGGAGATCATTTTTGTTTTCTTTAAATGTCTCAGATCCACATATTTCTCAAGTCCCTCTGATATACCATAGCTCTTTTTTTTTGTAGACAGGGTTTGGATGATGTTGCGGTTTCATGTGTTTTCAAGATGACTTTTTATGTCCCATTCTTACCTAAAATTGCCTCAATTCTTTTCCTCTGATGTCAGTGTGTTCTAAAATGTCCCTTCCATTCAAATAGACATTTCGTGAAACCCCCAGGGAATGGACGTCTAACCGTGACTGCCATACACGCCTCGCCCACATTCACAACAATCAAATGTGCTGGAAATCAGTGGATTGCTCTGCAGCCTGTATTCAATGAGATTTTCATCAATGTCTCTCATTCGTCACAATGAATTGTTAACTACTTCACTTAATGAAACTTTGGAATGTAATGACGTATCGAAAACACGGCGGCTCTTGTCGGCAATGTAATTGAGGGCTAAGGGGCAGAGTGGGTTGGGGGTCGGGCATTCTGCTCAGAATTCTGCTCACTGTCAGAATGTGCGCTCTTTAATCATTTAGGCACTGTAATTATCTCTGGCGCCCGATTTCGCAGAAGAGCTACACGTGTCAGCCTGTTCTTATGTGAGTTAGATCCACAGGGCTCGATACTTATCTGTCTGAAATCCTGTTGCCTTTTGATGGAACGCATTGCTTGTTAACTCTACAAGTCTTTATAACAACTACCCAATTAATAAAATGTCTATAATGACATACGTTTAATGAGTGAATGTAGCTTGTGTTCAAGGTAATGTAACATGTGTACTATGTGTAACCTGTTGAAAAGGAAACCCGAGTGCAGTATATGATGAGCGAATCTTTGACAACATGAACTCTTACTTTGGCACTGTCTGGGTTAAAAGCTCAATAACGGACTTGTGGAAATTGCATTTTGGGCCTTGTTAGGAGCATCCACGGGCCTATACTTTTCGCTGTGAACTCGGGTACACGAGATAATATATGATCTGTCTGAGAAATGGGGCTTTTTTTTCATGTGTAACAGTGTTCATGTCAAGGGCTCGAAAAGCAGACCAGTTGGAGAATGTTTGCAGATATTCAAGAAGTGGCGTGTTCTTCTTTCTCTAGTGCAAATGAAATTCACAGGACTTCACAGTTGTGTAAAGTACGATATTTGACTACACTGTTCTAATAGATTCACTACTGATTTAAAAGAATAAAGATGAAAAATGAAAGGAAGAAATGTATGACATTTCAAGGGGACAGAACTGAGGTGCAAAACAAGAAGCCGTGATATTTAATGGTGGGCGATAACCGTGACTGTGTGATAACACTGGGCGAGTTACCTTCTGTTCTGTTGGTTTGTTTGTTTGATTCCAGTCATAGCTGGTTCTCATATTGAAAGGAAGTTAATAAGAAAGACTCTTTCTGGTGTATGCAAAGTAAGAAAAAAAAAAAAAGATTAAAAAAAAAAAAAAAGCGAGAACTTTATGCAAGCATATAAACAACAGAAAACGAAAGAGTTAAACTGTTTTTCAGAGGCGATGGTTACCGTAAGATCGCGGTGTTGTCATCATTATGCAGGTCACAGTGCCCTCTCAGACCTAATACTTGCCGGAGATGAAAGGGTTCCATTCTTGTCAGTTTGATGAAGACAGAAATGATTTGCGTCATCCATTAGGCCGGAGAGAGCCCACTCCGAGAGTTAGCATTGCTGATGAGGTAAATGTTATCCTTTATGACAGTTTGATGACAGACAAATAAAGGACATGTTATTGCTAAACCCCATGCTATGTATAATGGCTTGGCCAAGTGCTTTTGGAAAACCACCGTGTCCGATGGAATACGCGTCTGCCTCTCGATCACAGTGGTGAAGGTATTGGGTGTTCAAATCTACCAGGGAATGGGAAAAATTGGAACCCGCCTGACTTTTCTCTTGTGACTCAACCGCTCAGTGGCTTTGGGATGGGGAACCCCGACCTCTAGTCTTCTCGGATAAAGATTAACATGTCAAAGATCTCATGTATATATCACGCACTAAAAACCCTTAGCATATTACGAATCAAATTAAGAGGAGGCGGACACGTCGTGTGTGGGCAAAATTTCCAAATTCCAAATTTTCCCCGGAAACATTCTTTTGACCAATTTAGGTACACACTTAAAGTCAAAATAATCTCCCCTTGGTATAACTGAGAGACTACATAACGTAATGAAAATATGCCCTCAAAGTTGTGGAACTGTGGACCAAATCTAAAGCAGCTATCATTTCGGAATGTTACAGAATCGTGTTGAGTTTAAGTTTTCCGTTAAACTGAACAGGTAGCTTGCTTATTACTTCTGTTTTTTTTTTCTTTCTTTTTCTTCAGTTCCTTATTTGATATTTCTGTTCATCGATATTTAAACCCATCCAGTCGTTCTAGTTCTATACATGAAACGAAACGAAGGTTTTGACATAACTTTCCATTGTTTTTTGTTCTCTGCACCTGTTTCTTTCCTTTGAAAGATAAACTCTGCAGGTAAACGCTATGCTCAATGTTCTCAGAGCTTACAGAGTCCTGTACGTGTAGCATAGATTATGAAATCCTCGGTCTTGTGTGAGAGTGAAAGGGTGAAAATCACTGCGCTAACATAAAGCAAAAACAGGCAGAACCGCTATACAATGTAATATTTATAGGCACTCATGAGGCTGGCTGGATGTATTATCATTGTTACAACCCATCATTATTATTATTGTTATTTTTAACACCCAAACTCGAGCAATCTATATACCAAAATAACACATTTGATATATGGTTAAAGATTGCTGAACCGATTGAAAGCCAAGGAATATCGAGGAGCAAAGAAGTATTTTTAGAGAAAAAAAAATATATACAGACCAATAATATACAGGAAACAAAATTGATCCCATAAATAACAAAGATATCGAAATGAATACTAAGCGCTTATCTGGAATCTGTTTTGGACGTTACGTCCGGCGAAAAAGGAAAAAAAAAGGGGGGGGGGGGGATGAAACATCTATAAATCTCGGATCTCTGTGGGAATTCGTATGCAAGTGTTAACAGCATTTTGCTCCATTTCTAGCCTATAAAGATATAATCAAATGATTACTTGAGCTGTAAGTGCTGAGACATAATGTCTATTTTGTATCCCTTTACCTGCAATAGTTTTTCTTTTTTTTTTTTTTTTGACACAGTTAATAGGAAAACTGTATGTATGGCAAAATACACTGCTTCTTTACATTTGGCGTGTCATATGCAAAATTACTTTTAATGACTATTTCTTTCCCTCTTTGTACTCTACTGACTGAAATCCCCTTTCAAATAGCTGTATTATCAAAGGAGAAGCATTAAATATAAATAGTGCAAGGACCTGATTGTGAATGACGTCATTTTTCTCCCGAGAGCATTACAGGACGAGGTTTATCGATCGCACTGGCCCCCTCCCATCACACGGGAAAATAACATAGCGATAATAATGATGAGGAAGTTGATATTGATAGCAATTTTTGTGATACGGTCCCTCCATTCCATTACCTTGGCTGGCTTGTATTTGTTTTTTGTCCCTTTCTCTCTATAATGAAAAAAAATCAACTTCGATCTTTTTTTTGGGTTTTTCTCTCAGCTCCCGGTTAACAAACGAGTTCGATCAGCGGTGCCTTTTCTTTCAGATTATGTTGTAAAAAAAAAAAAAAGAACTGATGACGGAGATGAAGGAGATATTGAAGCGGCTATTGCAAAGAGAAAGAAAGGTGAGGGGGCGGGGGATCTGAAGGTCTGCAGGATCAAGACTTAAAGAGTACAAAGCTAGGGTGAAACTAAAACAAATACAATTACTCTGGGGCATCACATGAATTTCGGTTATCCACCTAATCGAATTTGTAAATGAAAACTTTCTTCTACCCCTCCCTCCTGCCTCCTCTGCTTCTATTATCTCCCCCGCCCCCCTCCCTCCCTCCGCCCCCAAACCTAACACACACATTATTCCAATCAACACCTCGTTTAGAATTTTTTATTTAGTTTAGGAAAAGGATTCTAGGAAGAGCTGATGTCAGACCAGGTCGAGGTGATCCACAGGCACCACGGATATTATCCAGAAACATGCAGGCAGGACGATATCCATTCAACTAGGGACGGCCTCCAGTTTGTAAAATGGTCTTTTTTACCTCGAGGTAAAACTGAATAGATAGCGGAGATGTGATGACCTGGGCCGGTTTCTCCCACCGCTTCGCTGGGGAAGGATTCGTTCACCCATTCCCATAGGGACATTATCAACCCAATCAAACGATTTCTCCGTTGTTGTTTTACAAAGCAAAGTAACAATGTCCAGGGAGGAAATCATATGTTTGTGATCATGTCTATATCTAACTGAAATCTGATATTCAAAATAATCATATTTTATTACGTGATTTTCTTCAAAACACATTGAGCTTGACAGGAAAAACAAAGAAGAAATTACAACTGCTATATGATATGATATTCAGTTCACTAGGGACGGACAACAATCTTGAATGATCTCTCTCCATCTCTTGGTGGACATCAAACTGGGCAGATGCCGACGATGAGGGCAAAATCCGAGCCGCTTTCTCTCATAACTTTTCCTGGAGAGAATTCTCGTATTTCTAATACGGGTTTTATCAACGGGTTTCTCGTTTTTCTTAAGACAGCATTATCAAATTTAAGAGAAAAAATAATACATAAAGTGTATCTCTTTCTATAATCGAGTGAATCTGATTTACAAATGACAATATTTTATAATGTGATTCTCTTTAAACATGTGTCTTTACGAGATAACCACCCTCAGGAGGTTGAAAGCCTTACCAAGACTGTAACTGAGAACATGTATTTTTAACGTGTTACTGAGCTGGACAGAAGAAACTACCACCAACAATGCATTGTGAAGGCTGATATCCAGCCAACAAGGGGCGGGATCTGTCTTGAAATGAACTCTCTCCCAACATCATGTGAGGCTCAATAGATAGGAAAGATATTCATCCCTGAGCTGTAGTTTGATATGTTACGTTAGAGATGAAAATTCCTTCATTTTTAAATGCATTATCAGTTCATTCACCCGGTTTTTCAGTTTTCTCAAGGCAACATTATCAACGTTAACAGTGGATATTTCAATATCATACGTGATCTTTATATAGATACACTGAACAGAGACACATAAAATGACGATAAGGGCTATCGTGTTTCTGCAAAGCAAATTTTTCTTTACTGAGCTTGACGAAGGGTAGATTTAAAAAGTGCAGATCACTCAAAATAAATAAGGTAAATTCACATTGCTAACGTGACTACCTCAAGGTCACGGGGGGAGGGGGGGGGGGGGGGGGGTTCTAAAAAATTTCCAGATGGACAAGAAATGGAAACAATT
>JBCAUA010163357.1:0-22022 GCA_038406235.1 Peronia verruculata | reverse complement strand
GGTGCTCTGTCATGAAAAAAGAAGGAAAAAATGTTGAGCAAGCTGCTTTCTAAAACATTCCCTTTCACCCCAGGGAAACCTTGACAACCCTGATGGCATTACTATAATTAGTAGATAATAATTGACAACAACTGTCATTCATGAGAGACATGAAAACAAGAAACAGAATGCAACACTAGCTATCAAAGAACACAAATACTTTTTGTATAATATAAAATAATGACTCAGAATGTACCACTTTCCAGTAAATGGTTACTATTATTATGTCAAAACTCTCCCGGAAATGTAAACAACTCCATAGCAACAGCTGCTGTTTACAGTGATGTATTTGTTTTGGCTATAAAACTCATTAGAAATAACATCAATACTATGTCTAATGTTCTGTGTATAAAACAAAACCTACAAATACATGACATACTGCTGGTTGTGTTGTTGAAGGAACATACATCCAGTAATTGCTATTCAATTGCGAACAATCAAGGTCGACCTCTGTACGAACCTGTTTACTACATCTAGGTTGGCTGGATTCAGCTGGATATTCTCGCTTTCCGACTCATCCTCCTCCTCACTCGGCATCCACTGGTCAGAATCTTCACTATCTGAGTCAGTGCTGACATCTGACAGGTCAATATCCATATTGCAGGTCTAAATATTTGAGATTGTTGACAAGCGGTAGTAGAGACACGAAGGAAAAAATCCAAGATGGCGGACAGGATGCGAAAATAATGATGACTCGTTTTCACGCGAGAAAATAAACATTTCTAATTTTTTTTTAAAAATATTTTTTGTTGCAATAAGTGATTTTCTAAGTCAATTTTGATAATAAACAAAAAAATTTACAGTATATCTATTTTTAGGACGTGTTTTGCCTCCTCATAAAAGGGGTGTGTCCATCAATAGAATTCTATCGAAATCTCTAACATTGAACTGGTGAGAGTTAATGATACTCTTCCAGTTTGCCAAACATTGGTGAAATGCTGTGTCCCACTGAGCCCCTCCAATGCAAAAACAAGAAGTTGTTTTGTCATATAGTAGTCTTTTCTTATCAAACAACAACGTCAAGAAGAGTGAGTGGTAAGAATCAAGCTGCATGACAGGCCAGAGTTTAACGTTATGTCCAATATAAGAGATCAAGTTTGGTAAAGTAACTCTGACATCCCTCTAGCACTGCACAGCAAACCAGCAAATTGAGAAATATCCATACCTTTTAAAAAAAAAGGTTGTAAGATGCACACAAAAATGCATGAATCTTCCCATAGAGTCAACTTATTTTCATACAAAACATTGCTGACCGATTTGAATATGTCAGAGGCAGGGACTTGTATTCATTTCACTTCTTCCTCTGAATATTAACCTTCATCATTAACAAACAACCTTGTTCTGAGATTCAAGTGAGTGTATGTTATAAGTTTTTCAATTCTATATCTACCTCAAGCATGATTCTACAAGAGATTTTGATATACCTGTTTGAAGGATATCAATTCAATATTTTGTCTGAAGCCTACTTAAGGGACAGTGTCAGACAATTATTTTTTAAATGTGATGTCAAGCTATTCCCCTAATGAGCAACAACAAGGTAAGACAAGACAAAAGGGATACACCAATTGACAATTGAAGAGACACAATGTACCGTACATGTAAGAAACATTTATTCACAATACAGACAAAAATATCAGAGATAGCAGCAGTACAACGCAGAATCCACAAAAACAAAAAACAAACAAAAAAGTAGCTACTTGATTAGATGGCAAAGATGAGTTTCTGTAATGCTCTTGATAAGTTCTTATTTACAACAAACACCCGTTTTCTTCAGAGCAAAGAGATGAGGGTCACTGACCTGAAGAAACTCCACCATGAGTAGTAATGTGGATACAAGTTGATGATGTACAATGCCAGCCACACACGCCTGAACTGTGAACTGCGATAGACAGAGACCAGGTACTTCACACTCTCATAGAAGAGGATCACAAAGAGCACAGTCATCACCCAGATTTTGAAGGTGTTGCTGGTGGCATTAAAGTACACATGTTTGTAGGTCACCAGGCCTGGCATCTCATATTGACCTGCAAAGGAAGACAGTTCAAATCATGCACATGGGTATATAAATAATACAGGACAAAAAGTATGGTAAAACAGGGATGTCAGTCTGTCTATATGAAAAAGTAGGAATATTTTTTAGCAACATGTAAAACTGAAATACGTTAATGGTAAATAATACTGAATTTGCGGCCAATAAAGAAATTACTGACAGCCAGAAAGTAGGAAATCCTACTAAAGTTGGAAATTTGATGTCACTGGGTAAACAACTAAAGGACGACAAAAAGTATAATCTGCCAGCTGCTGTCGTCATAGAGATCAATGCTGATTACCACAAATACAACAATCTATTTTATTTCATCCAATAAGGAATGTGTAAATTTCATTAATTCATATAAATTTTTGTCAAAACTTTTTTTTTAATTTCACGATTTACACAATCAAGCAAATTCTCCACTGTTTACATTGCCAGTTTAAATCTTCTGCCAACAAGTTATTATGTTGTCATCCATCAGCTGATGCAAAGTATTTATTTATAAAGTATGTGTCCGCAGCAAAAGACAGCAGTTATCTGGCCTGCGCTATTTTTTATAGTTCTGGGGACTAGATATATTGTAAAATGTTTGATTCCAATCAAACAACTTGTTGACTAAAGGATTAAACTGAGCAGGCCCAAATAGGCTGGACTGCAAATTGAAATTATATGTGGAGCATCATTACAGAATGAACATAGCAAGAAAATTCGCAATCGTGCCAGTTTAAAATCTTTTATAACTCACACCAGCTGACTAGTTTCTCTGCCACTGTGACATTGGTAGATATCACCCACATATGTCAATCTCTTACCTCTGAAAACTGTGTCAAAGCAGGAGCAGGTACAACCTCTTTTATCAATGGGTGGTTTGTCAGGTACCCATATCTTCAAATAGAACACACCTGTGAAGTCCACAAAACATTTAGTTACAGTTATTCCCAAGTCTGTTTTAAACCTGATTCAGTTTGAAAGTATAAGAAAGATCAGCCTAAATCAATGATTCCCCCATGTCTCTACTTTCCTACAAGAACAAACTGAACATTTAATAATACTTTAAAACATTGTCTAGCACAATCACAATGACTTGATAAAGAATCAATTGCAAAATACAAACTGCAAATAATGAGGCCTATCTTAGGTGCACAAGACTGGCTTGAAGTCAAATGCAATCCTGCATCTACAAGGGCAGTGGGCGGGTTTTCTTATGTAAGGACAATACTGGTATTGGAGTCCAATGTGCCTATATACTTGAACAACTGGCCTATTGAAAGATATGAGAAACCTCATGTTGAATGACATGAGGAACAAGAACTCAGAAATAACAAAATTTCAAATTTCCATTTTTCTTGAGATAAATACGATATAATACATTACTGGTATAAAAAAACAACCCATAATTTCTGTGCAAACCATACCAACTGGTAGCTTTTTTTTTTACTGAGAGCGGCTGTATAACTCATCACACACACTATCATCGACATGCCTACATGCTACTGCACACCTCATGGTCAGTCTTTTTTACACACTTTCTTTGAATGCCTGCACTACAGTGGCAGTACGATGTTACATTGCTATGTAAAAAACACCAATCCTATGAGTGTAAGAGTAGGCATACAATATGAAATACATTATGTGGACCATGTGCAGAGGCCACAACACAAGATGTATATTTACTCATTGTGTCGGCCAGTCCGAAGTCAGTGTGGTCACATAACTGTTGAAATGTGATGGTCTACCTTTGCTGACAGATATAAATGTAGCAATTATTCGCCTATCATGGCTATTGTCCAGCCCACGAAAGGAATAAGCATCGACTGGAGGATTGTTATTATTGCTACAGCGAATGCAAAATCAAAATCCAAATGCCATAATCTATGCTACCGGTGACATAATCTGTCATGGGTGTTGCTCTCGTACACTTACCGACTAGGGAAGTAAAAACATGCAATTTGTAGGTGTAACATTGTTATTTTCTCTGATCACCAACTTAAAATTTTGTTATTTCTTCTACTATGGAATAACAAGACAAGACAAATAATGAACTTTTTTTTTTTTCAGAGCACTGAATTTGTTGTGTAGCAAGTTTTGCTGTATACACATACAAACAACATAATTATATAGAGAGAGTGATTTTTACTGAGTTACCTATATGCAGGTAGGGCATCAAAATTATGAACAAGGCAGCTAAGACTATGGCAATAAACTTGTCACAGAATCGGTAGTCCTTGGCTGAGTAGTGGGCCTCAGTCAGTCGCCTCTCCACATAGTCCTGCATGCTGGGCGCTCGAACTGCGGTGGCTGTCCTCTTGGGTACTCTGTATTTTTTATTGTCGCTGACAAAAGCAAAGACAAGCAACAATAATAAACAACTCTAAAACACCCTCTGTGAACTTCAGTTTCATAGTGTGGAGATCTTTATTATTACCCATTAATGAGATTTATAAATCTTAAGTTCATTTTCACCTACCAGTGTAAACAGAATTCATAGTATAAGATTTTCATAAAATGGTGATTGTCAAATGGACACCCCTAAAACCTAGTTGTATTCTCTCAATATGATTTTTGTACAACAAAGATAAAATTAGCCATTACATTTTAGTCTCACAATGAAAATCAAATGCTAAAAATTTTAGTAAATTAATGTTATGTTCAGACACTTTCTATTCAAGCTAAGTAACTTCTCACATAGACAAAAGCATAGAAGGGTCTTGATTTACTGACTAATGAATACATGCTGCAAACAAAACATTGATAAGCTCATCAAATTTCTCAAGACAACCATCACATTTCAAATTATTTGGCATGTGTCTAAGATCTAAAATAAACCTAAGTTGTCATTTTTGCACATGCTGCAAATTACACAAACTAAGTACATGCTCATTAAAACTAGTTACATGAAGACCTGAGGGGTGCAAAAAATGGCTGAGACAACAAAATTCAAGCTAATTCTCTTCTTGCAAATTTGCATGCTCAAACTCCACAATGCTTGATACAAACTGTGCGCATGCATGTTTTTGACATAAAATGACCAATTTTACAGATACTGAGAGAGATTCTGATCAATTTTCCCCCAATGTTGTTATGAAAAAAAAAAAAAAAACCATTATACACTGACCATTCAACTGAAATAAATTAAAGAGACAAAAACTATGCATCACACATTATAATACATTCTACAATAAAAATGTAAAAAACTGAAGAAACTGAAGAAAGAACACCAACCCTCTCTCATCAAAGTCAGGGAGAACTTTTTTCAAGAAAGAATTGTACAGTGCATCCATCTCAGCCTGTTTTCAATACATCCCTGTTCCTTAATCCCAACAGTGGAATAGTATCTGTAAGCAAATTTAATGGTAATTCTCTATAGATTGTTGATAGCATACATAAAAATAATTTTTTTTAGAGTATGTGATCTCCATTATTTCATTTTTAGGAAATATCTTAATGAATCTTTATCAGCTATTACTATATATGTATTTTTGGAAATATTTTTTGACTGAATCCATTTCCTGCTATGACCTATGAGGTAAGATCTAAATTTGGTAGATCTAGATCTATAGGCCTATCCAGGGATGCAGAGTCGGAGTCTGTCTGAGTCGGACAATTTACCTGGAGTCAGAGTCGAAGTCGGAGTTCCAATATCACCCTGGAGTCAGAAAAATAATGTCCGACTCCAAAATAATAACTCAAAAACTCTAACACAGCAGCTCCTGAGCAGATTGCAGAACATGTCAGCACCCCAACAGCAAGTGGTGACTGTGATTTTGAGAGGCAACTAGATAAATTGGAAAGAGCAGAAAAGCAGCCACTGCAGACATGTGAGGATGATTTGAGTCATCTTTGAAACTTTGAAAAAGATTGAGGCACTGGGATGGTTCAAGAATGACAATGTTTGGCAAATCATTGCCTAGTATCCATGCCTGCAAGACTGTGCTGAGGTGGCTTCAGCACTCCCTCCCCGCTCAAGCACCAGTGGAAAGATTTCTTTCTGCCCTGAAGATACTGTGCAGTGACTTGCAAACTAAAATGAAAGAAGACCTTGTCAATTCAATTCTGTTCTTGGGGGTCAATAAGGAATAAGCTTCCCCATGACCCACCCAAACCCAGTCCAGTTTTTACTTCTTTGGGTAAGAGTCTACCATACCGGACCGCGCCTGGCTACTATTTCATTTGTAGAAGCCTGGGTTAGGGTTAGGGTAGGGATAGGGTTAGGGATGGATTTAGGTATGGGGTTAGGGATAGGGAACCACTTTTACAAACAAAAAAATGGCCTACCTGAAAGTGGTCAGGTATGGTAGACTTTTAGCCAACTTTGTTAGACAATGATATGATATTGCTTCTGGAAAGAAATGAGGATTATTTGTCATTTTTATTTCATGAATAAATTTGAATAAATTGATTATTTCAAGTAGGCATATTAATAGCTCCACTACAGCCCATTATCATAATTTGTTTCATCATCATCAAGATACAACAGCACTGTACAATATTTCCATCTTCTTTGCACTCTTTATAACTAATTTTTAACTTTTGAATGGTCCCATCCAATGAATAGTCAATAGTTCAGTATTCATTGTGAAGTTAATTGATGATAATAAATTTACTTGATTAATCATATATCAACAGTTCATAATTTATTCTAGCACTGTGGACATGTTTATTATTAGGCCTATGAGTATATAAGATGAGATCTTAAGGAGTTGGAGTCGGAGTCAGAGTCAGAAGATTTTGATGGAGTCAAGAGTCGGAGTTGGAAATGAATACTGCCTGGAGTCGGAGTCGAATGCTATGGGCTGGAGTAGGGGTCACAAAATTTTCCAACTGACTCCACATCCCTGGGCCTATCTGTTATCGAAGGCTTTTAGTTTTGCTTTTTTTAGACCTGCAAATTAATCATTAATTGCTCTGTCTTCTAATTATTCATATTGTGATATTTGATTCTGCCAATTGAAGTATCATAATCTAAAGATGCATAAAAATTAAAGTTAGGTGTACACAGATATTCATGATGAGTTGATAATAAAATGGCAAACTGATACAGTAGGCTACAGTAAAGATATAACACATCACATGTCTTGGACAATGCAAAGTAAACAGCCACAGAACTGTATTGTGCCTATGCACTAAGCACTGTTTCAGATTACCAGAGCCTTCTTACTTCTTGACATCATATTGTATTTTTTACACCCATAGAATCTTTATGTTAATGATGGTCAGTGTTACAAGCTCTGCTTGCCCAATGCCTCGCTTCCTATTTCTTATAAAGCCTTGGTCACTGCATTGTTGTTATTTAAACTGATATTGATGTAGATCTAGATTTAATCTAGCCAATAAAATGCAGATCTAGATCTAGACTAGATCTTGACTCCAGCAATGATCTGGTTTGTCTGTACAGTCTTAAAGACAAAAGAAAGCAATGCAACAACAGTGCTGCTGAAAATTTGTATAAACCAGCATACAGACAATCAGTAACAAAATCAAAAAGAAGGCATGAATCGGCACTATCAAAATCTGCCTACCGATATTGGGTACTAACTACAGGAAAGGAGAAGGATGACAACAAACCAGTCACAGCACTGCAGTGCAGTTCTCTGAGTACTCTGACTGAAAGCGAATGACTGACAAGCATGAATCATGATGCAAATTGTTTGGAGAGCAGAAGTGGCATGAAGCCTCGCAGGCCCTTCCCAAAAACAGTGAAACAACTGTAAGCTATAGTGCAAGCTAAATTTAAAAAAATAAATCTGATAGGGAAGGCAGTGGCATGCAAACCCGGCCATACTTTCACATTCAGATTGAATAAGCGCAGACCTTACCCCGTGCTTGTCGATCTTCCGAAGTGTCCTCTTTAACTGCCAGGTAACAGAACAAGGAAGTGTGAGACAAGCTACTTGCATGGCTCATTCTATCAAATGAATGATATTCAAAGTAAATGAATTTACAGTAAATATAGAGATCGAATTAAAGAGCAGTCAAATGTTTCATCTGTAAAGAAACATGCATTTATAAAAAATAACATTTTTGATATATTATTCACAAAATTGTTCTAAGGGCAAATTGGCATTTAAAAACCGGTGACAGTTGATAAAAAGCATGTAACATTTTTAACCACGTCAATGTAAATAAACATTACATGCATTTCAAAAGCTATTGACTTGTAACAAGTAGCAACAAAGGAAAGATGGATTCATAATTATGATTCGCGGACGTAAACAGTGGGAATAAAGATGGAGCTGGAAAAATTCTGCATTACATGAAAATACCTCCAAGACGTATGACATGAGTACCAAAAATCTTGGCCAACAAAAGAACATAGAATGAACAACAAACGATATTACTGGGGTTTTTTTTAACAAAAAACACCAGATGTGGGCTAGTCAGTCATGATGGATCAGGCCAGAATCCTGTAGGCAAATGTAGGGTAAAGTTGGGGCTAATGTGTGTAGATACGGAGATACATCTCTGTCATATACATCTCTGCCATTTACTTCATTCTCTACGGAGGGCTTCGTCCAGGCCAGTGATCTAAGCAATCATCTTCTGAATAAAGTTTGAAGAAGGATGTGATAATGACATGGTCACTCCATTCAAAGGTCTCGTCTTTGCAGGGAACAGTGGACGGTTAAACAGAAAAAAAAAGACAAGAAAGGCTAAGATGAGTTTGTAACGACAAAAGGGGGGAGGGGGTAGCCTAGGCCTCAGATTTGCAAATTTGCTAAAGGCCACAAAGACGGCGACAAATTTTGTGGTGAAATGTAATTGTGCATATCATCGCTGAATGCTCCAACGATCACGGGATCTCAAAAGAAGGAGGGAAAGAGACGAAGTGAAAGAAAAGGTCAAGATCGGGTGGAACAATATTTCAAATTCAACATAATGCACGAGGCCAAAGCCGAAATGCTGAGCTGAACAATAAACAACTTTATGTATTTCTCTTATGGTGACATATTTCGACATTCATCTCTTACAGTTGTCTGTATAAAAGTACTGTTACTGTATATGGTCCTTAACTTGCTACCTCCGCGAATCGTGGTGTTGTCGGAAGATCAGAAAAAAAAAAAAACGCTTTGATTGCCTTATAAAGAGAAATCAAGCTTATGAAAATCACAAGGTCCAAAATGCTGATATTAAAGTCGAACAAAAAAAAACAAAGAAAGAAAAAGAAATGGAAGAAAATAGAACTGACAGTGTAATCGGACGCGTTAAAAGTTATTCTTGCAAACAAGGCGTAGGTGTATGTATCTGCCGGAAGTAACATGGTGTGGATATAAAGTCTCTGGTGTCTGTTTCTGAAATCACAGAACGCAATAGATCTGTGGGCACAGTCTGCTGCTCATAGTCATCCCATAATTCATTCTGACCAACAACTTCCACCACTCAATTTCCACACTATCGCAAATTCGGAGGAAAAAACAAATAAAAACGAACTAAACTCCAGTCGCAGGATGACTATAGCCTACATGTGCAGATGGTCCTCGATGTTTACGATGAACGATCACTATCATGACCAAATGCCGTCTGTTGTCTTCGTTCGTAGGCTAACTGTTTTTTTTTTTTTTCAAACTACTTGATTGTTGATTGTGTATTCCTCTAGATAAGCTATAGACAGATAAAAGGAGGCCAATTCCATGGAATTTTTCCGTGGATTCTTCGCTAAGCAAGTGAGAAAAGAGAGAAAAGGACCCTTTGTGTTTCAACACTAAGATTTATGTATGCAGTAGCCTGTCTATAGGTATAATGACAGTGCTGTCGTAAATTGCCATGCCTTTTACACGTAATGTTATAATCATATAGAGAAGTGAGGAATTAATTTGCACATCCTAATGTCATTTTTGGTTAATGAGTGTTTGTATGCACTCGCACGCATGCTGCACATGAGATGGGATTTTTGGCTTGTGTGATAGGATATGTTTACTATGAAGTTCCCTGGACATCGGGAGATAAGATAAGTTAAGGCAGGATAATATACGGCAACATATGATAACGCTAATTGCAGAGAGATACTCACGGACAAGACAACCTGAGAATAAACATTTGTATCAAGAAAATGAACAAAATTTGTCCAAAGTAAATCATTGTAACACTGGCGCCCTCCACCAGAGAAGCTGCATATCGAAACTTGACAGAATTCAAAAGACTCTGTGTACCCACTTTATAATCAGTTGAAAGATTTCGAAAGACCTGGGCATTTGTTGAATGTAAGAAGTAATCGAGATGTGCGTAACAGAAATTAATTTCTATCGTTAACGGAACGCTGGTCAAGCTGAGGCAATGTAGGATAAGTCTGCCATGTTCTGATGTTGTCATATTTTTGTCTGCCTGTAATTATGTGGAAGAGTCTTTAAAATAATATAAAAAAAAAATGCTTATACTATTTCTCATCAGCTATGACTACAACTTCCTTTAGAGGAAAAAGAAAGTTTAAATCTTATCTTATCTTATCTTATCTCATAACAATAACAAACTATCACGAATCATGTCAGTGTAAACAAAGTAGACTGGAGAAACATGATCTCAACTTGATGTGTCGCTGGTGGCAGCAATGAATTTCTGCAACGCTCACATTTAGTTCTTTCATGCAACAAACCCACGTCTTTCGGCATGTTTCAATTGATTATAACATGTACTAAGTGCAAGCGGCTTTTATTCTTTCCTTCAAGAAACCATTCTCCGCAGACGCTATCCTAAATCACAATGGCATACCGTAAAACTGTCTACAATGGTACATAGTTGTCAAGCGACCAGATGACATGGGTGAGTCATGATAATGTGTTAAAAAATGGAGACTTGTTGAGAAGTTCCAAATCTAGGCCTACTTTCGATGCAATCTCACAGGTTAGCTTTGAACATAACTATTTGAAAAAGAAAAAAAAAGGGGGGGGGCTTACCTAGATATTTTTTGCTAGTTCACTGTGGTATCGCACATTCTAATTAACTTTCCACCGAAATCAACAAATCTAGATAATATATGATGTACAGGTATCAGACATTAACTCATTTTATCTGCTCCCTCTTGGGGTCTCTGTGGTTAGTCGTCTGCTATTCGGCAAAATGCCCGCATCGTACACTACGTTTCTATTACACGTCTTTCAACTTCCTGGTGGAGGTTATCTCGTGGAGGTCGCTGGTTCGAATCTCGGCTCTTTCAACGAGGGGTGGGAAGATTTAAAGATTAGATAATGCATTTTTTTTTTTTTTTGTTCAGTGACAACAGTTCCCTGGCTTCCTCTGAGTGCGAAGCCCGACGATTAACCTTCTCGGATAAAAGCGAATATATTTCTGAGGTCTCTCGTGTGCCTTTGTACGTTAACGAACCCCAGGCAGTTAAAAATTGATGGAGAAGGCTGGGTGTCGCTGTCGGAGGAAAATTTCCAAAATTTCCAAATTACTACCGATTAAAAGTTTTTTTGTTTCTTTTTTGTTTTCTACTAGTATCACCCTATGCAGGGTCTCAAAGATGTTGCTGGGACACCACAGAAGATTTTGTAACCAGTTTCTGCCATTCCACCTGGTTTTCAGTCATACAAGGCAACTACTCTAAACTATCTACACTTATTTCGGCTAACTGACCGGCGTGTGAAGAGGTTGAAATCTCGGTCAGTTTTCGCGGAGTGCAGCTTTAAGCAATTTATTATGTGATTTGAGGGACTGAAAATGTATGACTTGCTGGAGGGATATAGAAGTAATTATAGCACTGCCTCGATCTTCAACGTGTACGTGAGATTGTGGGCGAGAGAGAAAGGGGGGGGGGGAGAAGATGCACATTTTATCAGTATGTGTGCTTGTGAGGGCATGTTCCTGTATTCGCTATAGTGATGTAACCACTTCAACTAGTCTACGCTACTATGGCTGTACCATCTCAATTTGACGTTAGTGGGGTGTTTCCTAGGAGCCAGATGACTGAGACTATTGCTCAAATTCAATTTTTACACTGAATATGAGACGCGACACGATGAAATCATGCGCTCGTGAAACTGATTCGATCGGAGAAATTACGTGTTTTTGTAACAGTGAATGAATTGTTAACGCATTTTTTTTTTTCTTCTTCTTCTTCTTCTTCTTTTTCACAGAACCCTTCTATGGCAGTCTAAAATTACATTCTATGTTGTTACAGAGTTAAAATTTGCTGAAAGGGATTAAATAAAAGCCCCAAATTTGTAATTTAGTGGCATGGTCCCATAAGGATTAATAAGGATTAACAAAAGAGATCGGTCATTTTCCTCATTACAGTCAGCTGCGGCCACGGGTCCCTCCCTCCCCCCCCCCCCTCCATATCGTCTTTAATTGCCAACATCCTTACTCATACGTTAGGCAGAAGATTTATTTATTTATTTTTTTTCCACACACAGGAAGGGAAATGAATAGCGGTCACAGTGATACCTATAACTCCATATCATTAACAATACTTTAAAATTTGACGAGAGTCTGGTTTCATCATGTTGCATGTCATAAACTTGAAATCTCTTATGTCACCCATTTCTCAGCTCTTTCTGTTCTACTTAGGACAAGTATCATAATACATGTATTATTTTTGTTCAAGAGCTCCAATGTTGTATCTTTTCATTCTGTCCTCTGTGGGCCACATGAGACAATAACTTGCCACTGGTGCGCATCAGTCTGCCTATGACCTGAACGTATGATCTTGGTTATTCAGATTTTTGTTTCTTTTTTGTTTTCTACTAGTATCACCCTATGCAGGGTCTCAAAGATGTTGCTGGGACACCACAGAAGATTTTGTAACCAGTTTCTGCCATTCCACCTGGTTTTCAGTCAGTTTGCCGAGAATGAGGCCTGACCTTTTACCAAAAGCCGTCCTCTGACCCCTTTCTCCCCTTCCCTTTCTCCAATCTTGTTGCACTGTTCCACGTAGAGTGGTTTTAGCAGGATTTATTGAGTTTGACATCTCATTTTCACCCTTTTTAACGGTCGACAACAACCTTCTTTGTATTATCCAATGGTTCCCTTACTTTGCTCTAGACCTGCAAGTTGCTAATGTTATCTTTGTATGAGGATTTTAACATCTCGTACAGAGACCATGTCATAAATTAAGAAGTGACAAGACGTCTTGCCTTGCCTTGCCTTGATCCCTGAGACTTTAGCCAGGAGGATCACCTCTGTTGTCTGCACAACCAGTCTTCTCCATCCATCCCGGCACTCTGACCTTCTAAAGACGTCTTCCAATTCTAGGCCTGTCCACTCCGTGATGTTGTTTTCCCATCTTTTTTTCTGTCGACCACTCCGTTTCCCACCTCTCACTGTGCATTGCAAGATTGTTTTAGCGAGGCCTGCTGAACGCGAGATATGCCCATATCATTTTAGATTTCGTCGTTTAACTGTGGTGAGGAGGTCTGTATTCGGGCCGATTTCGCTTTCAATGTGCCTCTTTACTTCCTCGTTTGCGATATGGTCCCAATATGAGATTCCAAGGAGTCTTCTGTAGCATCTCATCTCGAAAGTTTTGATTCGCCGTTCGGTTGATATACGTCTCTCAACCTCCTTTCTGGTGGTTATCTCGAAAGGCTTTGATTCTTCTCTCTGGCTCGGCTTTTATTGTCCAGGATTCGCAAGCATAGAGGAAGATTGCATGACTAGTGTGCGCATCAATCGGATTTTTGAGCTGATGGAGATTTCATATGGGCTTCAGCTTGGTCACTGCGGTTGTAGTCTGTGCGATTCTAAAGGAGAAGTACAGGATGTGTAATTGGGCCGTATACCGACCTTCTATCATCGGTCAAGCGACGAAAGCTGGAATAGTACGGCCATACCACCCGTTCCTCAGGCCTTGCTAAAACCATCCCACAAGGCACTGAGTGCAGGGAGGACGAAGGAGAGACAGGCAGAGGAAGAGATGGGACGACAATATCCGAAGTGGACAGCTATGGAGCTGCGGGACACACTGAGGAAAGCAGAGAGACGGGAGGAGTGGAGGAGATTCTTTGTCATCTGTCAGAGGCGGCCTAACGGATGATAAATCTACGGGAGCCTGAGCATGAGCAAGGATCTTGCCGATGACACTTGATCTCTAATGCTTGGAACCCCCCCCCCCCCCCCCCCCACCTTTTCACTCAAATTCAGCGGTCAGTGTCCACATTCCACAGGCAAAGAGGAATAAATAAATGGTATTGATCAGACACCTGGTTAATATGACATTGATATTGATTGTCATGTTTCTGTCATCCCAGATGGCTTTTGATCTGCCTAGTACTGAGCCTTCCTTACAACTCCGGTTGTCATATCACGTTTTGAACCCTCAACTAAAACTGTGGCCTCGCGGAATTTGAAACCTTGTTTGTTTTCTGCCTGTTAGTGCTGAACTGCTCACAGTGTTCAACACAGGTCGACACTTGAAATCAAAATGTTACTGTGTCGACTACCATAATTGCTCAGAGAAATACCGATTAAAGTACGTATGCATGAGCATTCACTCGATCCTGAGTATCGTTAAGATCATGTAGTTCACTTTTTGTGAATACTGGCACTTGCTAAGACAGTTTTGCTTTGCACTTTTTGTTTTTTTGTTAAAAAGAAACAACAATAAAACAGACGGGCTTTCAAGGATGGTAATTATATCTCCCCCCCCCCATCCCCCCCTAAATAGTACAGTTGATGCTGATGTCTATGCCGAGCGTTCTAGAACAATAATTTTATTTGTAAATTGGGTTCTGCCAGGGTGACTTGTTCTTGTTCTTCGTAGGACTGTTGACGTCAGATATTGATAGTAAATGATTAAATAAGTAGATTAATTAGGACAGTTTGAGTCACGGTCAAAGTCGACATAATAAAATTTCCATCGTCCATAATGAGGTGTTGCAGCCGACAACGCTGAAGGGGGGGGGAGGGGGAGGAATGTGTCCTGGGAAGAGGAGGCCACAAGGAGCCATTCTGATCATCAGCCAAATTACTTCCCTTTGCCCAGTACAAGAGGTATAACACAAGCATTGTAAAGAATAAAAATATCACGTTTTTGCTGGTTACGTGACATATAAGTCACAAAAATTCTGAGAAATTCACCATATCATGTAAATGTTTTTTTTTCTTATTATGATAATTTTTTCATAATTTTCTGCACCATGTGTTGCAAATAACAACAGAAAAAGTGATTTTTCCTTCTTTGCAAAGCTTGTCCTATACCTCTTGTACTTGGCAAAGGGAAGTAACCTAGCTGGCTGAAAAAATGGCTCAGTGGATAGATCTAAGTCTAGGCCTATGTGTTAGAGAAAGTCCATTGACATTTTTTGTCTGACCAATACACATAATTATATACGTCAGTGGAGAGAGAGAAAGAGAAAAAAACAACAACAACCAATAAACAATAACAAATAAACAATAACAAATAAACAAAACAAAAGAAGCACGTTTGGATTGTGACACAAAGTTCATATTGAACAATGTTACACCATCGATTGTTGGTTCAAGGTCTATGACTAAAGAAAAAAAAAATAAGGGAAACTTGTGAGCAGACACCGCAAGACCGGATGTAGATTCTTTAAAAATGGCGGTGATGTTCTGAGAAATAAATCATTCATGCCATTTACATCGACGTAGAAAATTCATTCAGCAATGTTCAAACGCAAACAAGACGTTGATAAACATGTATCGTCCATCCTCTCGAGGAAAAGGGATGAGAAAGAGGTAAAACATTCAAAATTTATTCGTGATTTGATTCTAATTCTATGCCTAGAATGGGTCATTTCTCTTTGTTGTATTCGTTTCACTTGACACCGATGATGACCGGCGAAAATATGATCAAGTGGGAACAGGAAATTTCCAAAGGAATGAAATAATAGTTGAGAGAGTTATGTTCACACTATTAATTTATTAATTTCATAGCTGGCATTGTTAGTCTCAAGTCAATGTATTGTTCATTGTCAAAGTGTCTGAAAAGTGAAATGTGACTCGAGTTATCTTTCTAGAACTCTAGCTCTAGTTTCAGTTTGTGACAAGAAGTGTTATTTTTTAGGCATTTTTGATCTTTAGATCTATTCTAGATCTATGTAGATCTACAATTAGTCTTACTAGATCTAAATCTGTAACTGTCTGAAATACGATAATCTTATTGTGATAAAAGACAATACCTTCGATCTTAAATGAAAGCAAACAAGAGGTGAAAATTTGACAAACCCTGGCTGTTTGACTGTTTGTAATGAATCTTGCTCCATGGTGTAGCCTACCTTGGTAGTTTGAGGGAACAATAGCAGCTAAGTTTCCCACAGACCCCCTTTTCTTCATCATCCCAGTAGCTTTTTCAATCTCTCTCTCTCTCTCTCTCACACACACACACACACACACATATACATACACATACATACATGTATACATACATAGATCTACATACATACATATCCTTTTAAGACTCTTGTCCCGCTAACTTGGGCTGTCCATCACAAGCCGCTACATCTGAGGCATTTTGCATAGCTGAGTGCAGCACTTCATCTGCATGGCAAGCATAATTTGCGGAACAGAGTGCTTGGCAAGCACAAAATAGCTATTTATGGCATGCACAAAATAGCTGTTTATGGCATGCACAAAATAGCTGTTTATGGCAAGTTTCTCGTGTGCGATTGGAATTTACATTTGCTATAAGCTCAGACGATTACATGACAATAAAATAACTAAATATATCTTATTACTGGAATTACTTAACAAGTTTTCGGTTGAGTTTGGTAAATTTTGAGCGGACATGGAAATTTCCGCTTTTCATCCAGTTTTTAACGGCTGAGAGGTGTCTTTAATGTGCTAAAGGTACAAACAGAACATCTGACATATTTCAGATTTATCAGTCTAAATTAGCTAGATGTAAAAGAGGGAGGTGGGAGCTGTCTTAAAAAAATATATGGATACATCAGATTAAAAATCAATAAACTCAGAGAAAGCATTGTCTTACCACAGTGATGTTTGTCTGATACAGTTTCATGTAATATACTGCTTAAGAAGAGCAGTCTGAAAAAAAAAAAAAAAGATGTAACAAAACAGACCCGCTGTGGGAAGTTTTTCAAAACCATATTGCCAGAAAAGTCATAATCACTGCAGCTGAAAATATGACTGATCTAGTTATGGTTTGAAGTTTGTTTAGACTCATAATCCGTTGAGTGTCACAAAGTTTCTGAATAAAAATGAATGAGATAAAAAGTTGGTGATGCACGTAGTTTGATTTGTAATGTCTCTACAAAATGAATGAATATAGTTCATCAAGATACATTACTAATCATTACTTGTTTGCCTTCATTATTTTTTGCTTGTTTTGCCTTTTTCAGAGAAATGCACAAGGTTTCCAGATAGCAAGATTGTATTATGAAATAAAAGAATATGAAATTGCCAGAAGGTAACTGAATCTAGTATAAAAATATTGATGGTTTTGATTGAATATGGAAGTCATTGGCAAAAGTGCAATCTACCTCTCACTTAATGATTAAGTTCTTAATGGATTGATATGGATCACAACAATGCTGCATTAAGTAATATAAAAAATGCTTCAATAGCTATATTAATAATTATTAATGGGACTTCTATGTTAGTGAACATCGCAAAGAATTTCCTATATTTTATTGTGTTTACATGACTTGAAAAGTTAGCAAAGTTTCTGTGAGATGTAAAATTCAAATATGATACTGTAACATAATTTAAAAAAATAAAAATAAAGACCAGGATTGCAGTGATTATTTAACTATAAAATTTAAAAGTTGATATAGCAGTTGTGGTAAATGCTGAAATGTCACTGTTAATAGTATAGTGTCAATATGTTGTAAGATTTAAGCAACTTTTGTGCTAACTTCTTCTTCAGTCATCAATATTTTCTAGTATCTTTTTATGAATGACACTTGCTCTTCAACAGATACCTATCTGGTTTCCTGAATGTGCGAGAAAATGTGCCTCCAGCCCATCAGCTTATGGGTGACATCAACATTGCACTGTGTCACAAAGAGGCAGCCATTGAGAGCTACAAAAGGTGAGGAGAAAAACTTTGTTTACAAACAGTCTTAAAAACAAGTTTCTGAGCTTTTATAAATTTTTTTTTTTTAAGTTGTTGAAAATAAGAATATATGAGATGCGACACGATGAAACCAGCGCTCGTCAAACTGAGCCGACCAGAGAAATCACGTTTTTCAACAGTGAATGAATTTTTAATTTTTTTTTTTTTTTCTTCACCAAACTCTTCTATATCAGTCTAAAAATGCATTTCAGAGTTCAACTGACTGAAATAGAGCGAGTAAAAGCCCAAAAATTGTAATTTAGTGGCATGGATTTACAAAAGTGATCGGCCATTTTCTCACTAATTCAGCTGCAGCAACCGGTCACCCCTATCGTCTTTAATTGCCAATATCTGAACTTCTCCTTAAGGTAGACAAATACTTTTTTCACACACTGACAGGGAAATGAGTAATCTTCCCAGTGATACCAATACTCCGTATACTCAAAATTTAACGAGCGCCTGATTTCATCGTGTCGCGTCTCATAAAGGGAAATGAAGAGGGATAACATTAACCTAGACACCTCTTGGTTGATCTCGGCCGATGCATAAAGAAGTTATATGCAGGAGAACATCACATAAGCCACATGCAGGTTTACAGGTTCAAAAAGCATCTTAATGATAATCAACCGCTCGCCAGTAATTATGCCCCCCCCCCCTTGACAGTGGCGCAGGAAGCCTTCAGTTCTTCATGCGTGACGTCAACGTGTTCTGACTCCATTAATGTTTATGCTGTAACCATGGATATAGCTGGGCCCGGCGCACTTGTGATAAACTTGAAGCCATGATTGGCCAATAGAGGGAGGTGAGCGTCATTTAAACACTTGGGTGTATCAAACACTAGAAACAGGGATGGGTAAGAAATCCAAAATTGAATCTCTTTACTGTGACAAAGATAAGAAATTTAGAGCTCATTGAACCGAGATGCCTTCCAACTTAGGAATAAAAAAAAAAGGAGTGTTTATGATTAAATTACGGGGAAATATATATAAATAGGTAGATGATAGGTGGACCCCGGGCGACGCACTGTTCATTTTTCTTTACCTTCTCGGTTGTCGTAGAGACCTAGAAGAACCCCTCTGGTTTAACCTACTGGGACCCTCGACCAGCTCAAATCCACCCTAACACTAACATGTAGGTCCGACGAGCTAATTATAGATGGTGTGCATTGATCATTGATGATGAATATTTACAGATGATAGATATATATATATATATACCCATGGTCCACCTATCCACTTCCTTTTAAATATGTAAATGGTAACCTTTGATACGAAGCGATCCCTAATGAATTTGACAGTTGCTTGGCCTGATGCTGATTAGGAAATCAGTTAAACGAAGGAAGGCAAGGAAGTAAGAAAAGAAAACATTGATGATGCTAAACAAAAGAGGTGGAGAAAAAATAGAAGAAAGTCAAACTATTTGAGATGTGAACATGTGAGTAGAAAAACAAAATGAGATGGTACTGTAAAAACGTATACATAAAGAAAGAAAATAAAATTAACCTACATGTATATACAGAACATTATTAACAAACAAAATCCCAATTTCTTTGGGTGTTGAGTGTGGTGGATATAAATGCTTGCGTTATACACTCAATGAATGTTTTAAAATGCAAATATGGCATAGGACTTCTGGTCAATTCAGAATTGCGCACTGTTGTTTAAAAAATTAGTTTTGTCCTTTCATTCAGTTTTACGTCTATGGCGGAGTCTCTGGGTCGAGGTTCCGTTTTAACAGATCACTGCAAAGAATGTGAAGCCTCTAAAGCTCTAAAGCAAACTTTTTTTCCCCCTTCTCCTTGTCATCCTTTTCCGCATTTTTTTCTTTTTTCTTTTGTTACGAGAGAGATAACTTTCCTCTTGTTGTTGCAATGAGGTATTTCGAGAAAAATCACATGACCGAGGATTTTCGCTCACATGCTGATTTGTTTTCTTGCCCTGCGCATGGCAGAAAAATCTTGACCAATGATGAGCTTTCAAACCTGTCACATCATATAAACAAAGCCACATGTGAGCGATGTTGCCTCGGTCATGTGACCGATCTCGAAATACCTCATTCACGCAGTACCATCTAGAGATAGACATGAAACGATCAAGAAGGATGAGGCAAAGGAGTTCGTTCTGATTCGCTTTTCGCATTGGAGTGAGAACAATTTGGGGATGGCCATTGCGTTTTTGCTTTGTGTGTGTGCTAGATTTGTGTGTGTGCTGGATATGTGTGTGTGCTAGATTTGTGTGTGTGCTGGATTTGTGTGTATGTGTTTTTGACAAAGCTTGTTTGTCTGACAGTTTCTGTGATCAGCTTCCTCTCTTAGTCTTTGTGTCTTCAGTCCGGATTAAAAATCTGTACCTATAAAGTAAGCGTTGCACACTTTGTAAGTCCGTGTGAAATTAGATTGCAAAGGAACAACGGGACCTCTTGCTACTCGGGAATATCACATGTATATATTTCAATAGGGTAAAGGTTCGAATTTGACTACACGCTTTGGTCTTTCTGCTCTTGTCCTCTTGGCTGGGCATACATTAAATGTTCTCTAATCATCAATTATCCCTGAATGCCAGAAAGCAATAAAAACATAACCAATATCCCCTAATTAACGTGAACATAATATTTTACAGATCTTCAAGGCCAAAGTACTTACTAAATTGGAAAGAATGTATTGATTTGAACTGGGTAATAAAAACGTATTATTACAGTGCAGAAGGAGCTGTCTTCGGTTGGTCCATAGCTTTTTTGTAATCATCCACGTTTCTTTTTTACATTTTTTTTTCTTCATTCTTTTCTTTGAGACACTGATTAACATCCTGTGCAATGCGTGGTAAATTTCTGTAGGTCTTCCTTTAGACAAATTTTGGTATCAAGTGTTACCATTATATTATGTTATTTTCTTCCGTAATTAAATCATTGGCAGTACTCAGTGATATTATTATTTGGAGGGCACCTACTTCAATGAGATATTTTGAGAAGGTCACGTGACCGAGGAGTTTAGTTCATACGCCCGTTTGCTTACAACATGCTCTGTGCATAAAAAAAAAAAAAATCTTGATGAATGATAACCGTTCAGACATGTCACAACAAAAACAAATCCACGTGTGAGCGATGTTTCCTCTGTCCCATGACCCATCTCGAAGTACCTCACAGACTTCAAGTTTAGTGAGACTGTCATTCTTACGGAAGAGTTTTAGTCATACATTCCCTACTCATGTTTTGTTTCTAGTTTTATTATATTTTAATTTGTTATTCACGCGTCCATCCATAATGCATCCGATTCCTGACGATTCCTGAAGGCAGACAGTCTTTTCAAATTGGATCAGAAGTTGCCCATCTGAGCCGAGTCTATTGAACACTATGACTGTTGATATAATCTCTTTAGCAAAGGCATGTCTCTGTATCTGACACTCTTGGCTTGTGACTCAAAAGGTTTAGCCCTTCCCCCTTTTTCCAATAAAATAGCGACGATGCCACAAGTATCGTTTCTGTATCATATTTTCCTGTATACATATGGCAATATTTCTTTAGACATTGTTCTCCTGAGCAAGTTCATCATACATCAATTCTTCCAAGGAACGATGACAGACATAAACCCTCTCCGATGGACAAACTCTGCTTTTGTTGTTGTTGTTGTTGTTTTATTTTTGAACAGAGTTCTCGTTTTTCAGACAGCTGCCACATTTTCACAACAGAATAAAAACTATGAGGGCATGGTTTTTGTTTGTAAGATTAACACTTTTTATTTCTAAAACCACGATGAAATCACTTAATAGCTTTTTCTAAAATTTCCATTGAAAATTTCTTTTCCTCACGAACAAATCCGAATTAGTCACGTTTTGGGCACTGTGTCAAACACCAAGATAATTGAATTCCGATTAAGTTCCACTGATATTTGGTCGAGGAGACAGATATCGACTTTTGTTGATTGGATTCCTGAATGGATCAGATAACCATCAGGCGGCAGTTCTCGCGGGAGGACTTACTCAAACT
>JBCAUA010163246.1:0-22022 GCA_038406235.1 Peronia verruculata | reverse complement strand
GTGAGTAATTATGAAGTTCATACAAAAAAAAACAAAACAAAAAAAAAAAAAAAAAAAGAAAGAAAGAAAGTGCATGGGGAGTAGTGATGTTTCCTAAGATGTCAAGATATGTATGAGACTAATCAGAGCAGTCTTGTTAATATCACAGTTTCTCAAATCAGCAAAAAAAAAACAAAAAAACAAAACACTATCTTGAAGATCACAAGGGAAAAAAAAACAAAACAATAACAACAGCAAGAACAAAGAACAAGAACCAACAGTGCGTTTTTCTCTAATTTAAACATAACACAACAATGAATGAAAGCACCGACTAAATCCGTATAACGAAGTGAACGATGCCGACGTATACGGTAAAACACGGCAATAAACGCAATCACCGACTAAAACCGTACAGTGGGGCGAACGACAACGACGACTAGGGTTAAAACACGGCAATAAAACGTAACAAACATGAAGAAGGACAAGGAAATTAACCTGGAACTGTCTGGGAGAATCAGCTGGCAATCGGGGTGTCAGAGTGAGTTATCTGCCCTACTGACAGCCAGCGAGACAGCTCACGGCACAGGGGAGGGAGCGCACACAGTCAGTGAAAGAGAGGGAAAAGGTACAAAGAGAGAGAGAGAGAGAGGGAGAGAGAGAGCGAGAGAGACAGGCAGCGAGACAGCTCACGGCACAGGGGAAGGAGCGCACACAGTCAGTGAAAGGGAGAGTGGGTAGTCAGTGACATAGAGGGAAAGGTACAAAGAGAGAGAGAGAGAGAGAGAGAGACAGATAGACAGACAGACAGACCGAGGAAGAAATTAAGTTTAAAAAGAAAAAAACAAAAACAAAGAGAAATGATACAAGAAGAAGGAACAACAAAGATAGAGAGACAAAAATACAAGTTTCTCACTCATGATCAATCTGTGATTGGCTGTTCTCAGACATAGAAGGATCAGCGTTGGGCTCGGCTGTGAGAGCTGGACTGATGCCAGTGTCATCGCTACAATGTCTGTGTCCATCCATACTAGACAGTGAGTCCTGTACTGTGCTGTTCTCTGTCAGAAACTCCTGCTCTCTCACCAGTAGGGGAGGCCAGTTCTGAGAAACACATAAGGAGATTGTAAATCTTTGTGTACTGAATGTCAGTGTCTTTGACCTGGAATTGGGTGGGGATTTTTTGTTTGTTTGTTTGTTTGTTTTGTTCTGTTTTTCAATACATTCAATGTACCAGAGATGATTTTAAGCGGTTTAATCAGAAACTTGAGTGCCACGAGTTCATTTGAAAAAAAGAAAAGAAACTGTAACAAAACATGTAAGGTAAAGTACAAATTAGGAATATAATTAGATCAATAACTGTTCAAAACCATCACAATCAATAGGTGATGATGCATATTGGTCCATGAAGTGTCATTTCCTCATGACAGGGAAGGGAATAAGACATCAACTACCCCAAATTGGCAAGTTGCAGAACACTTGGTGAGCTTGGCTTTTTATGACAAGAGGATGGAACATCGTGAGATAACTAAAAGATCAGAACAGAAAGCGATAGATCTTGGGAAAGGAAATTATTCCACACGTTCTTCAATTATTGATAAGAATTAGAATAATAGCTATAATGAAAATAATACTGTAACCTTAAATTGCACTTTGTATCAAAGTAATATGTATGTCACCAACACTCGCTAGGCTGTATGATGTATCAACCTCCTTATTTCATATTATTTATTGTGGATCAATTCTGTATTTTATGCCCACTAAACCATTTTTTAAGCAAGAGGTGACTATGACTAAGTAGCGAAGGATAATTACATCAATACTGGTAACACACAAATCTCTTTCTTACTACATATACAGATGTAATTATGGAACAAAATTCATAAAACATGTCTCTGGTATCTATTCCACAGGTTTCAAAACAACCTATTCCTTTTCCTCAATTTTTTTTTTCTTTTTGTGTAGTTCAGTTATCAGGTGACAGCATGGTACAGTGGTCTCCGCCAAAGAACCCGGTCATCGGGACACAAAAAAAAAGGCGGTTCTTAGCCAGACGGGTTCTTAGGCGTACTGAAAAGTTATACAACCTATCTGACCACAGATTGTCTTCACAACTGTAAAATAGTTGATCGTTACCAGTCAAAATGAGACGTATGTCGATTTTTCACTTTCATACTTTCAGGGAAAGAAAAAAGTTTTGAGCTAAGTCTATTCTAGCCAGAGATATTGCAGTTTAAAGAGGCAAAAGGGGACCACTCAGCAATGAGCGGAATCCCGAGTAAATCGAATTTAAACGAACGGTCCCACACATAAATGTACATGCCTACCTCATAAAAAAAAAAACCGATTTTAATCAAGTAATATGAATAAATCGAGGGTAAGACTGATACTGTCTTGTTTAGAAATAAATGCAGTTTTGATTTCTGCAATACAAACAAATTGATATCTGACCCCCCTCATCACATTCAAAGCCTGACTTCTCCAATCTAGCCCAGCCACTTACGTCTCATTTCGACTGGCCGCAAGACATTTATCTATGCGAATAAGTACAGCCTTTTTCCCTGTGTGTAACTAGATGTAGCAATTCCTGATCGTTTTAGCGTATAGTTGCCAATAGTGCTCTGCGCTTAAACGCCATATGATTTTCACATAACGGTATCCATGCTGAAAACATGATATTGCTATGGCTTCCGTGGATAATCGCACTAGTGACTCAAGTGTTTACAGACCCACCGAAGGAGCAAAATAACTGACCAGCCAAGAGGCTAAACTTACACCACAAAGCCAATCACAAGTGCTGTGCCAGGTATTGTCAAACAAAGAAATGGTTACCGGTTAGCCTGATTATGCAGTCATACATCAACCATTACTTCCACTCCTTTGTCTACCTGTTCCCTCCACCCCCGTCCCCATTGTACTGCACATCTAGCACTGTGCATTTCTCTCAAGAGGACAGCATGATGTGGAATTACCCCATAAGTACTCGGGTATCTTGGTCCAACACAGGGCTCTTAGACGGATTTTTTTATATGAGAGCGTCCGGAGTGGGTTCTTAGAGGGGTAAATTATAGAGGAAAAATTATGTTTCACAGCAGAGGCGGGTTCTTAAGCGGACCGGGGTCTTAGGCGGAGGGTTCATAGGTGGAGACCACTGTACTGGAAATTGTTTTTGGAGCAGAAGCTGATATCAGGTCAGCTGGAACATCGCATGAAGCGAACTGTTGCGCTCATATTGGACCATTAACATGAAAGACCTACAGAGTTACAGACATTCTAGACTAGAAGTTGGACTTTAATGAACCTTCTCCTGCCCTAGCACAATTAGGACTCACAAGACCCATGTTCCTTGGTAGATCTGGTCACCAAATTCCATCTGAACTTATTTTAACCAATGCTGCAGTTGCTGAACTTCGGCCATATGCAATGTCAAGCTTTGCCTACCAATTTTACTTTCAAACATATTAAAATGACAATGACACCATTGTCAGCTGATTCACATTTGCACACGAATTTTCAATCTAATTAAACAAATTAAAACCCTGAAAAATAGGAAAACTAATGCAGAACTGGAAAATTTGTTTTTTGAAGTTTGTGTCAAAGTCACGGATAGGGTTAACGTTGAGCAAACCTGCAGTTGTGAACTTGAAACAAACAATTAAAGTTAGATAAAAGGATGAACTTGCCTCCAATCTGAAGAGTGCAAGAGTTGTCAGAAAGAACATATTGCTGAACTACAGGTATAATGCAAACTTTGAGTGCTGAAAATAAAAATAGGCCTAATACTATTTGTTTCAGGGGGGGGGGGAGGAGGGCATTTTGTTGATGGGAAAAGGATGGCATATATGCAGCTTTAAATTAAGGGGAACCAAAGTCAGAAGTCATCAAAAAAAAAAAAAAAGACGTAATATTGAGCAACATATTGTATCTGATACTGGCAAAACTTCGTCTTCGGGTTTTTCTGAAGTTTCCACAGATGACTTGGATACTGTTTTAGAAAAAAATCTACATTGTATTGTGGATTTCTCGAGCATTTAGGGGAAAATGTTGTTGAGGCAACCTTAATGCCCTGTCAAAGAAAGAAACACAGCCTTGAGAGTAAAACCTCTGTATTTATATATATGAATAGTTAGAACATACTGCCTATAGCAAAAACAAAAACAAAAAAACTGCATTGTAATGAAATGGAAATGGTGTTCAAACTTAATTTGACTGATTCATAATGTTTATTGTCAAAATTGGGGTCACAGGACATGTCAGTCTTTTGAATTGTAAGTAAATGTCATACACTTGATCTGACTGTTTCACAGCAGCTTCTCAACTGGAATGGCATTATTATTTCCATTTCAATATTTTTACAAAGGTCTTTGCTTTAATATGATTATACTTGTAGTTTAAATGAATTTGTACATGTTTTATTTCATATCTACAGACATATTCTGCACCTGTTTTTGGTTCATAAAAATGCTGATTTTCCCCACAGACATACATAACATTTTAAGTGACTCTGCACCAATAATGACTGTAAAAAATGATTCCTCCCTAAAAAATGCATGCAAAGTACATAATATAATATAACTCTCAACTTTCTATCTCTGTATTTTATAGGTTATTATAAAAAATGTGTTTTTGTTGAGGAGAAATTTCTTTTGTGGTGCAAAAAAAAAAAAACATCTTCCAGACTTTGCATTCTTGTACTTCGTTAAGTATGTGCCTGGAAACCTTGTAAATAATTAAGCTTGCTGCAGTGCTGTATGATACAAGTCCTATCACCAGTCCATGGCTTTTCCCTGTAAAGCTGATACATGTAGTTTTCTTGTTATGAACCCCTGAAATATGGCTTTCAGCATTAAATTGAGTGTAAAATTCATTTTTTTTTTTTTAATTTTGGGTTGCTTGTGTTGTAGTTGTAAAAGCAAATATTAAACTTACTCTTTAAGTAATGACAACATGGCTTAACGGAAGACGACGGTTACAGGAACACGAAGGTCACTTCCGGGTAACAACTCATTTTATAAAAATATAAAAACTGTCAGACCGGTAACTAGTAAAACAATTCAAGAAAAACAAATAACACAGAAATCTATAAAGAACTTGATAGTGATGGTCAAATCTGCCAAACTTACGAGCCCGCTTGGCTCTTCGTCAAGGCAATAATGAACATCATCATCAGCATTTTATAAAAATATAATAAAACTGTCAGACCGGCAACTAATAATTCAAGAAAAACAAATAACACAGAAATCTATAAAGAACTTGATAATGATGATCAAATCTGCCAAATTTTCGAGTCAACTTGACTCTTCTTCAGGGCAATAAGGAAAACCATGATGATTTTATAAAATAGAAAAAGACTGTCCAATCGGCAACTAACTAAACAATTAAAAAAAGCAAATAACACATATAAATGACTTCATCTGAATGTTGAAAGTGAAAGCCAAATTTTCGAGACAACTTGACTCTTCTTCAGGGCAACAAAGTCATGATTGTGACCATCATCGTCACATCCAACTGAAACATGGAGTAGTAGTGAGCCAAAAGCTACAGGCCATTAGACGTCAGAAAACCCTGTTTATTTTGCTCACTAGTCTTCCTATAGTTTGTATAATTTACAAAGAGTCACCGGACACTCATTCTGCAATTTCTGTCCAATTGAGACTCCATTTCCCTCACAAAGTTCAACCTGAGTTGTGTGATTAGACACAAAGTAGAAAATAGTACATAAATAATAAAATTAGAGATATCTCATGTCTTGCTTCTAGATTGGGCAAGTTACGTTTAGAAAAAAAAAAGAGAAAGGTTTAATGCTGTCAGAATCGTGACAACTTCTTCCGATAGATGACTTGTGTAAGGAACTCCTTTGCAGTACTTGACATATTTTTAGAAACTGGTTACCAAAACAATAACTATCTTCAATGACCAGATCGTGCCGCTATCTTCCGTAAGAGTTTCAGTTAGAGCCGGATTTAATCCTACAAAAAAAAAAAAAGAGGAAACTTTTCTATATAAAGGTTATTAATTCTGCAGAGCGCTGAACATAGTTCCTCAAGCCATTGAAGATCTAAGGCAAGAAACATATAAGCACAGGTAAATATACACCTTTTATGCATGTATGTATCCAAAAAATAGAATTAAAGAATCAGCAGCGGAAATTACAATACGCTATAAGGACATGCTAATCTTTTTCTATTCTCTCTATTAAGTCAGTATTTCTCTTTTTGATCACATTAGGAAATAATAATACTGAAGCCATTGTGGAGTAATTTGTCAAAGACATTTTTTGGTGTTTTAGAGGCTTAACGGTCAGTAGTTGTAGGGAATGCTCCTCTTAAAGTGAGTGTGAAATCTACGTGCACGTCTATTCAAAGGATCTTCTACCATCGGAAAAGCCAAGGATATAATAGTTGTAACGTGCCACGTCTACTTTTAGAAAATTTACCATAGAAATATAGTTCATGTATAAATTAGAGGAGACGACGTAATGCGGTAAATTGCTTTGCGAATAAAAACCTCAGAAATGTTGATGAAACGCCACTTAGAACCACAGTGGGACGTCTGCATTACCAAATAGCAATCTATAACTGGCTGCAGAAATGTTTGTAAAATTGAATATTAATAGCAAGCTTACATCTGGGTGTAAAGTACTTAAAAGTAGCAACTTTCCTTGTCATCTAATTTCCTTGCGCTTCTCGTTAGGCAGTCTGTATTGGCATCCACTAATCTTGTCTTTGAAATACACTATAGTTAATTATATATTTGTACCTCTTTATTTCTCTTTCATTTCTCAGTATCGCCGTTTGAACTTCACGATGCTTTTCCCAACTATTGTGCTGCTCCTAGTGGGCTCCATCTCTGCTGGTCCTGTCCAACAGGTAAGAAATTGCAGCATTTTTGTTTTCATCTATAACAACACATACAGTTAAAATAAATAATATTCAGTTGGGTGACGTTAGCTTTTTAAGAAAACCGAATAAAGAATTTTTTTTTCATATTTCTCTTAAATCTGAATTGGACATAATAATGTATGAATACATATATAATAAATACTACAGAATACTCAGTAGATATGGGTGATAGATAATAAAATCATCTAGGTATACAATGGCTATATAAACTATAGCTCATTGTACGTCAGCCCTTGATGTCAGAAATGTTCAAGCGGTGCTTTGTTTTGCTACTTGATTTGATATAAGAGCAGCCTTGAGAGAAAGATACTGTAGAAAGCACTTAGAGCTATATTCAAAACAGAAAAATGCTATATAAATGGTCTGTGTTGTTTCTTCTGTTAAATCCTTCTCGATGATCTAGTCAGAAAGGTCAATAAGGGATCAAACACCTTTTTCTCAGACTCATATGTCACACAAATTCTCTTAAACGTCATGTGTCTGTTTTCTTTCTTTATGTTCTCTAGCTTCCGCTCATGACGTATTAAAAAAAAAATGGAAAGTTTTCTAGATTCAGGATTAAGATGATACTTTGAAAAACTTCACATTTATTCCTGATACTAATAGCTATAGTGATAAAATTCCCATTAGTCTGAAAAGCTCTGCACACAGCACTGGCATCTTTCAATTCGTATTTACATTGGAAACTAAAAAAATAACAAGAAAAACAAGAATACATAACAGAAAATAAAAATGTGCGACAAAATATTCATTTATTGATTGTTGAGCTTGAATATATTTGCCATTGTACCGTTGGTATCAACATTTCTATCTGAGTAAAATCAGAATTTCGATTAAATTTGCACAAGATAAGCTGGCCATTTGATAGCTTAAGTATAGGCAATTTATAACTGTTCAATAAATTAACGTGATTTTATGGCTTTCACTTCTGAAGGCCGACATCTGGACTGATTTGGCCAAGGCATTGCAAGTGGGTGGTGCTCTGGTCTCTGGTTTTTCCGCAGATGGCTCACAACCAGCTGTAAGAGAGCTTCAGGTGAGAACAGATGTATCTTAAAACATATGATGCTTTATATTCCTTGATTAAACTTCCCTCCTCTCTCTGGTATCACTTTCAAGATATACATTTTCTGACTGCCTCTTCCATTGTCTTCGTTGTTGTTGTTGATATAGTGATGTATACATTAAGCATAAATGACGTTGGCTGGCTGTTGGAAACGTATTTTACTTCGTCAAGTTAGAGAGAGAGAGAGAGAGAGAGAGAGAGACTATAGAGAATAAATGAAGTTTTATTTTTTTCCCTGTTGACTCAGACACTCAAACCTAAAATATCAATTTGCACTGATTCTGGCCAGCAAATCAAAAGAGTTCGGCTCGCTCAGACGTACAGAAACATGTGGATAGCAAACATTTCATTGTTCACTTTTCAAATTATTAATGTGTGCTTCAATTTCAGATCTCTTGGTCGAAATGTGAGTAAATATTAACGTATGTGAAATCCACGTATTCATTCTGAAATGTGTTCTTCTCTTTTATTAACCTATGCAAACAGGCTGACTTCTGGTCTGATCTGGCTAACGCCATGAACGCCGCAGGTCAGGTCGCCGGCAGCTTTGGTGTCAGAGAGCTTGAGGTAAACACCGTAAATTCTTACAGTTCTGATACAAATGTCTGATTTACATAATGCCGCGAAGAAATAATTATTGCTCAGTCCATGCAGGGAAAATAAAATAATCATAATCAAAGATTCAATGACTGACATTTGGTAGCTTTTTAAATGACTAGCAGAGGTCTATAAAAAAATGTTTAACATAGAAAAAAGTATAATCAGACACCATTTCCTAGATTAATGGATTTGTGTGTAAAATCCGAACTTTGTTTTCAGTATTTGTTTGCTTCTGAGTTCACATTTATATCATTGCTCAAACATCACCTATGATAGTGTTTTTTTTTTTCATCTCGCTAGGGTTGGTACTAGGCCATGTTGAAATCATGCATTTCACCTTTTCTCTTCCATAAATAAAATGACACAGGCTGACTTCTGGAGTGATCTGGCTAAAGCCATGCAAGTGGCCGGTGCTGTGGCCGGAGGTTTCTCCCAGCCAACTGTAAGAGATCTTGAGGTAAAAATTATTGATCCCAATAAATGTGATGTGAAAGTGTCGTGTATTATACATTTGGGGAACAAACTGTTATTTTTATTTTTATGTATTTATTAAAAATTATTTCACTGTCTCCGCCCCCCCCCCAAAAGACATAACCCTTATTTTCTGGAAAATAATCTGCTGTTGTAGCAGCTAAAACGATTGTAAGAATGCACTATGTGCCACGCAGAGGACGATTTGTCGAGCATAAATACTACTTGGTATGTTATTTGGTATATAGTTTATAACCTGATGGGTGGATCGGAAATAAAAGATCATTTGCGTTACTTTTGATCTTTCGACCTATTCACAATATCTCAGTCTGTATGACATTTTGGTCCCAGCAGTATCCTGAGAAAGGTTAGATGAGATTAGCTTTGTTAGTCATTCGAAAGTCATTCTCATCGTCTTTGTCGCAATGTTAATTATATGAAAGGCTTTGATCCCAAACTGTCCTCCTTAGGAAAGAAAAACCACAAAGGAGATCCTGAGGTGACTTTCAATTTTCAGTTAAAGCCAAGTATATCTATAGTTTAATTCTGTATTATGTTGGTATAGTGACTTTTTCTACCTGTGCTAAATTGTAAATCATTTGACTGAACCTTTTCTCTTCCATCAACAAATCTAAACAGGAAAATGACTTCTGGGGTGATCTGGCTAAAGCCATGCAAGTGGCCGGTGCTGTGGCCGGAAGCTTCGGCGAACCAGCTGTGAGAGATATTGAGGTGAAGATTGCATAATAATATCCCAGTTTGCCGAGGAAACATGATGACTTGTTGAAGGAATTGTAAAGCTTTATTGTGTGGAATTCTTTCTAAGAACCACAAGACCTGTAGAGGAATAAAAACACTCAGAAACTATACCATCGAACTTGAAACAAAGACTATGGAACTTAACGATGACATATAAATATATAAGTTAGATAGTTTGAGTTTCTTCTGGTCTCTAGCCTACGTCAGTGTATCTGTATGACTACTTTGTCCAAGGAGGTACCCCGTTATCTTTCTAAGCCATTTGAAGACTGGGACTCAGGCCTAGTTACTGGTGTGATAGACTTTGGCCATATTGTTGACTGTGAACACTGTAATACTAGTCCAAACAATGACAAACGTCCGTCCCTACTTCGTTACCTTTACATTTCAAAATAAGCCAGGTGGGACAGAGCAGAGCCCCTAGGAGTTGTACCTGGCCACAAAAGTATTGGCCCCGATAATAACAGTGACAGTAAGAGATGATCAACCTATTTCACCACTAGGGCAAATGACATTTGACTTACAGCAATGACGAGATACGGAATGGATAGTGTAAAACTAAATGCCATTATGTACATTATAGGTCTATAGACAGGTATGCATGCACTGAGCTCTTATACAGTATGTTTCGCCCAATTTTCTCCACTGCTAAGGGAAAAGTTCCAAGCTGCTGAGAACACTGACCGGCACTACAGGACTGTCCTGTCCTTGTGAGATAAACCAATGTTTTGGGACGGGATAATATCGGGAAGGCCTGGACAATGACGATATAATCTTGTGATATTAAGATACTAATCTAGTAAAGACGGCGAACAATAAAAGAATCACCATTTATTGGCATAATTACACGATAGGCTTGATATCTTTTAAACAAAGTATTTAACTGTAAGGTGGCTCTTAAAGACTATTTGGTTTTATTTTGTGAATGAAGTCGGCCATGTAAACTTTGTCCTTTTCCCTGAATTGTCCCGACTTCGTTTCATACTTATAACATTTCTTTGGCACCAACTCTAACAGATTTCTCTCTCTCTCGTATTACGGTGATGCACTTTAGTAAATGTTTTATTTTTTTAACACAATGACGCAGGCTGACTTCTGGAGTGATCTGGCTAAAGCTATGCAAGTGGCGGGTGCTGTGGCCGGAGGTTTCTCCCAGCCAACTGTAAGAGCCACTCAGGTAAAGCTGATAGTGTTTACTTAACATTTGGGAGACAAACTGTTTATTTCTCCATCTTAAGTTTTGAAGGCGCTCGATCGTTAACATAATCTAATTGATCTGGTAGTGTAGCCGTTGAAGCCATGGTAAAATGTTATTTTGTGAAACAAGAGTTTTCTACGTACAAACTCTCTCAATTATCCAAACAATGCAATGAACAAACTTTGTACCAGGAACTAGGACAGCGAACTTGAAATAGAGTTTCTTAAAGTTCCGTGTCTAGTCTAGGTCTCAATAACTCTATAATTAGTTTGTCCCACAAATATCCCCAGAACAATTTGCATGACAAAGGATTTGTCTTATTTATTTAGAGATTTCCTTCAACGTTTCAGATACAATGTTACCAAAGGGATTACTATTGACCATAGCAAGGACACAATCTGTCTACAAAGAAAAAAAAATATTCATCAGACTAAAACATGGCCATCTTTAAAATACTGCATATTTTAACGGAACAAGATCGTTTGTAAAAATCCCTTCCGGAAGCAAAGGTCAATATATTATTACTGTGAAACTTAGCGTTTCTGATTCTACCAACGCCATAATGTAAGGCATTTTATTGAATATTCTCTTTTTTATCAAACATGAAACTGAACAGGCTGACTTCTGGACTGATCTGGCTAAAGCTATGCAAGTGGCCGGAGCTGTCGCAGGAAGCTTTGGTGCTCCAGCTAAAAGAGATACTCAGGTAAGCCGAGTAGATCGCAGTTGATCCGATATCAAAGTATCGGGGTCCTAACTGCGAAGTTCACATTTTGAAGTGTCTATATTTGGAGAGATTATGAAATGACTGTATGAATGTAGCATCTTATCTGAATTTTCTGAAAACGACATGAATTAAAATTCATGATGTCTTATGTGTACTAAAGATCTCATCTGTATGTAACATACAATCACAGCATTAGAAACTACACAATAGACTCTTATGGTATAATATACATAGCTGCTAAAAGCAGGATTGTAAACTTCGGAGAAAGAAGAAAACATATGATTTTTTTTTAATACTTTTGATCTACAGTTTCTGTCTCAGTTTCTGAATGCTTACTTTGTCCTAGTGGCATTTACAGAGCACTTTGCCAAAGGAACAATTTTCTTTGTTTCCTACTTGATTATTTTCATTTGGTATTGCCAGCACAGTACTTGTACAGTGTTTGTGACATAAAAAGCTTTTACAATAAAACACATTGGACTATTCATGAACCAAGAAAAACATCATTTATGATTTAAAAACGAAAGAAACAAAACAACACTTTCATCACATTGTATCAATACCTGTAAACAGGCTGACTTCTGGACTGATCTGGCTAAAGCTATGCAAGTGGCCGGTGCTGTGGCCGGAAGCTTTGGAACTCCAACTGCAAGAAGTGCTGAGGTAGAGATTGTTGATTTACCCAGTTTATACATAAATGTATAATCTGTCTCATATTTCTGAAACAGATGTTTAGTGTTTAAAAGGAATTAAACAGCATTTTACCTCTTTCACTGTGAAATGTACCATTGCCATTTCATGCGGAAAAGAATGCTTAAGCATCTTTGTTAATACATTCGTCTTCTTTAAAACAAACATAAAAGCTAGCTGGAACACTGTCCTCAACCATGTGTCTTCTATTAATAAAATGCCACAGGCTGACTTCTGGGGTGATCTGGCTAAAGCTATGCAAGTGGCCGGTGCTGTGGCCGGAGGCTTCTCCCAGCCAACTGTAAGAGATCTTGAGGTAAGATTTGATGAACAACCTGAACATTTGTCTAATAGTTTAAAGTTTGAAACCACACAATCTTTCATAAAAAGTGAAAGGTCTCTGTTTATAACTGTTTAAAGGGTAGTAATTGTCTCTCTGGAAAACATTTTCTCCTTATAAATGTAAAAGATGTCATTTATACATTATACCAAATCAGCGTAAGCATGATTCGAATCAGATCATCTAATATAGAGACGCTAAATTTAAGTCTGTGATAAGTAAAGGTGAACAAATTACTTCCAGTGTCTAACCAAGATGTCAGTATCTGATTGACTTTTTTAAATTCCAGAAATGTCTTGAAAACAGGTCCTGTCACAAAGGATTAGCATTTGTTATTAGTTACATCTGTCTTAGTTACAATGCAAATGATTTGACAGACTCTAACCACAGCATACCTTAGCAAAAACACATGAGTTTCCAATTGTTGCACAAGACTAACCAGATCTAATACTCTAAGCCTCACGTAGAAACAATCAGCAATGATGATAACAACAAAATGACAGTTACGGTATGAGTGTGTGACTCTATGGTAGGAATAAAGATATGAACATAAAGGGTCTGACAAAGATAGTCCATTTCTCTAGGAGAAACCTTGAAGTCGTGACGCTTTTTATCAGGGAATTACTCTTCTCTCTCTGGAACCTCTAGACATTTGTCCTACTTTAAAAAACACACACACAAAAAAAAACGAGTTTAGCCAACCAGGACAAAAGAGAGTTTCAAGGCGATTAACCACATTCTTACTTTTTGAAGTTACCAAGGTAAACTTCAATTTACCCGTCCATTGGTCCTAACTATGCTGAACGTAGATCCCTAAAGAGATCAAAACAATGACTTTGAAATAGAACAGATAGTTTCTGTTTCATCCAGTGGTATTTAGTCTTGTATTCTATTGTATACTTCTCTATCCCATCAACGAAACTGAACAGGCTGACTTCTGGACTGATCTGGCTAAAGCTATGCAAGTGGCCGGTGCTGTGGCTGGAAGCTTTGGCGCTCCCGCTAAAAGAGATTCTCAGGTAAATCCTATATTGATCTGATACCAAGATGCTGGATACTTCGTACATGGGATGATAACACATAATTGTGAAAATCATAAGCTGAAACGGTCATGTTCGTAGAAGGTGCTATGGTTCTGAAGATTTTGCCATAGCGTTTTAATTTTCTACAAACCACAAGAATACTTGTCAAAATATAAGAATCTATCGGTATAAGTTGTACATATTCAACATCAGAAATTACACTATAGAACCCTGTGGTTTGAATATACAGAAAGCATATCTCATAAGTTAGAAAGGGATACAGAAGAGATAGTTTTGTTTAATCCTGTAGATCTCAGTTGATCTGATACCAAAATATTGGATACTTCATGCATGGGGACCGGGGCATTAACACTTAACTGTGAAAACCATATGCCAGAACTTTCATGTTTGCAGAGAGTTACAATAATTGTAAATATTTTGCTATATTGTTTTAATTTTCTAAGAACAAAAGCAATACTTGTTAAAGTATATGTCGCTCTATCTGACTAAAGAATCTTATTGGCCAATAAATTACAAATTCAGGATTAGAAACTGTAGGGGTACTGTCTTAACAAGTTCGAATAAGATAAAGAACAGATGGTTTTATTTACTTACGGTCTGTAGGTTTTCGATTTCCGAGTGCTGGCCTTGTCACAATAATATCCCCAGAACAGTTTTCGTGACTAGCGATTATCCTTTTCAGTGAACAAAAAATGTCTGGCAATGCCGACTCAGTAATTCAACAATGTCAGTGAGGTAAATGTCGTCTGTTGTGTGTGAGTGCAAATGTGTAGGAGTAAGAAAACATTGTTATTTATCTGAACAGGCTGACTTCTGGAGTGATCTGGCTAAGGCTATGCAAGTGGCCGGTGCTGTGGCCGGAGGTTTCTCCCAGCCAACTGTAAGAGATCTTGAGGTAAAGATTGATTACATCTAATGTAAAATCTAGTACACTGAAGAGATTGTAAACAATCTGCTCATTTTTCTAGCTGAGGAGTTAAAACCTGATGTTTAAATCAGGAAACGAGACGCTGATTCGAACCAACTTTATCTGTAATTACGTGTTTACAGTGTTCTCAGTAATGGCCTTTGTGATTGATGTATTGTCTTTGTTATTTCTTTGAAGGTCTTCTTCTGACAGTGAAAGCAACGTCTCTGTTAAAAGTTTATGATGTGTTATGCCTTCTCTGCCTCAAAATTTGAAATCTCACATTTGTCGTCATACACTAAGAGAGGAGAAGTTGCAGGGACTAAAGCGATTGTTAGATTTCGTTATGGGTATTAATGAAAAATGAAGAAAAAGAAAAATATAAAAAAAGAAAAAGGAAAAGAAAAATGAAGGTTTGGCCAAGTACCATTATCTTTCGAAAATTCGTCAAAGGTTTATAATTTCTAAATTTAGCACTAGAAATTACACTATAGAGAGTAATGACAATATAATCAGATAGTTGCAAAAACCAGAACTGGTTTTCCAACAAGATAAATAACAGAGAGTATGCCAATTGTCTATGGCAATAGGTGTCCGTATGTGAATATCAGTCAGAAATGAGCAGGACTGTAGGGGCCAAACGAATTATCGTTTTGATGCGTATAAAATAGTCTTCAAAATGCTGTCCATCGGACTTTAATCCATAACTTTAATATATTACAGGTCAACATACTGACTTTTAAAGATAAAATTATAATTCCTGGTTCAATAAAAAAACACTTTTGTAACAAAATTTGTTTAATCTTCTCTATTCCATCAATACAACTAAACAGGCTGACTTCTGGACTGATCTGGCTAAAGCTATGCAAGTGGCCGGTGCTGTGGCCGGAAGCTTTGGTGCTCCAGCTAAAAGAGATACTGAGGTGAATCCTGAACGTTCCTGTAGTTGTAATCTAAAAGAGTTGTGTTTTTAGAATGTCTTGTAATAAGTGTTTAATCTCTATCTGCAATTGAAACTGCATACAATTCTCATAATATAACGGTTTGATGTTTAATATCGTTTGACGCGTATATAAACTTTTGTGAGCCATGTACTTAAATCCACAAAGTGCAAAGTGAAGTCATGTCTGCTACCATTCTTTATCGTTCTATCACACCTATTCACTTATAATCTCATACTTAAAACATTGATGCAATAATAGACTAAATAGATGTTACTTTCTGTCAGACGTCAATAGAAATATTTTATTTGATTGTTCCTCTTTTCTATTAATAAACCAAACAGGCTGACTTCTGGAGTGATCTGGCTAAGGCTATGCAAGTGGCCGGTGCTGTGGCCGGAGGTTTCTCTCAACCAACTGTAAGAGATCTTGAGGTAAGTTTATTTATTTTTCTGTTTGATCTAAACTTAAAACAATGCTGGGAAAAAGAGAAAGTCAATTTATGAAACTTAAAACTGCACACTTATTGTCATACATTAATGTTTTAATATTTTCAGGGATTGATACAGCTGCACAACTTGCTCATTTGGAGGCTCTGAATGTGATCATACCTTTTTTTTTATTAAGCTGGGATAGCGTGTAAGCCATAATTCATGATATTATATATCTTAAGTCAGTCTGACAAAAATTATGCAAGCACGATTTCGTCCAACAAGTTACGTGCCTGGAGCAATAGTGACTTTTTGGTGAATACCCGTAAGTCAGACTCCTCTTATTTTAAGGATTAACCCTTTTATTCAATTTCAACTCAAGAATATTCCGAAAGACATGTATTTTAAGAGCTTGTCCTGTCCATCTTGCCGAACACAAGGGGGTTAACCTTATTATTAGGTTTGAATTTTAGGAGGAAATGTTCAGTCTGCAGTCCATCTGGCAAACATGAGCACATTTTAATTGATGGCAGGTCAACATAGTGACTTTAATATCTGGAATCAGTTCTTTAGTCTGCCAAAGCTATTTTGCCATGAACTTTATGCAATCGTCTTCCTTTTCTCAATAACTGAAAACAGGCTGACTTCTGGAGTGATCTGGCTAAAGCTATGCAGGTGGCCGGTTCTGTATCTGTGATTTCATAGTCTTTTATATTATAATTTTAATTCAACCACTGGAATTTGTAATACCCTTTAGGAAAGAAGCATACTGTTTACGTTAAGCGAACATACTTTTACATCTAGAGGCATAATTATCCATTTTGATAGAATGGTCTAGAAACTCGAAGTGCTTAAAAAAAAATCCGTTATATGAATGCATTTAAGTTAAACATCCCCACGGTCTTTCTCACATACCTTCACAGAAAAAAAAAGGAATATGTACCGACAAATAAGAAAAGGGAGAAGGGAAGGAGGGGCATCAACAATATTTCATGCAAACTTGTTAATTTATACTGCTGTGCAATGTTTGTATTACGTGTTACATAAGTAGTGATCTCATTACACTGAGGTTAGATCTATGAGGGTTCCATCTCTTGCTAATATCGACAAAACGATGATGTCGATACACAATCTGTGTGAATTATGATGTTCTGACTAATGTTGTTCCTCACTCCGTCCATATCCTGCTTGCTCCACTCACATAATCTAAATGTGCTCGATTTGTTTACATGTGTTTTAAAAACCTTTTCAATAAGAAGAGTCCGCCCAACTTCACACTGGTAATTAGAGTTAAATTGATGGACAAGGCGCTTTTCTGGCAGTCGGCCCATTAGGTATTTCAAGAAAAATATCACATGACCCAGGTAACATTACTCACATGTGACTTTATTTATATGATGTGGCATGTCTGAAAGCTCATCATTCCTCAAGAATTGTCTGCCATGCGCAAAGCAAGTAAACAAAGCCACATGTGAGAGATGTTTCCTAGGTCATGTGATATTGCTTAAAATACCTAATTTGTGTTCTTTTTTTAATGAAATGACATGCTGATAGCAAGGCAGCTTATAAATACCACACTCTAGCAGAGTATCACACTGAGTTGAAGACATTCCCAAGCCTTTTAAGCCGCCATTTTGAAATCTTTGTGGAAACTGATATTAATGGGTTCAGTAGATCAACTACAGGCCAGGAATTCCGGAGAATGCATGCATTTGTTACTGTTGACGGAGATATCTCTTGTTGTCTTTCAATACTAAACAGGAATGTTTAATAGTGGCCACAGGGAACTTTAGTTTTCCCGAGAAAGTAATGACTACCATTTACGCTGCTGTGACACCAGTTCTTAAACAATTAATTTGTACGTATCGATATAGAATGAGTGGATGAACTATTTCTGTATCTGATTAGAAGATTTTTTTTCTTTTTGGCAAACTGTATCTCTTAAGTAATGAATTATTAACTGTGCACACACAAATGAGACGGAAAATCAAAACCGCAACAACAACAAAAACAATAACAACAACAACAACAAAAACACCGTGTAATACATTTTACGTCATCACTGTGCATTCACCCCTAGATTCAGTGTGAACCACATCACATTTTAATAATACATGCTTCAGAAAATGTGATGCACTTGCATTAAGCGTACATTCAGAGAGCATTTCTTCGTGTCACCGATGAACACAGAAGAAAAGAACAATAAAAAGCATACTTACTAATATTCGTATAGCAGTGAGCAAGAATCTCAGGTTTATATTTCAAAGATAGCAAATAAAGAAATTTGCTATCGCAAGCGCATGTGTCCGATTAAAAATAAGATTTATAACGTTCGTTGCAAACATATGGGCTCATGCAAAGTTTCCTTTCTTAGACGTTACTAGAAACAGTCGATTTTTGTTCTTAAAGTATTTCACTTCAAAGTTTACAAGCTATAATTCCACTCCCGGTATCTAGAAATATGGATGATTTTTGAGTATGTCGTTCCCGTCTTGGTTGACGCAGGGTTTTGGTCTTATCATTTGATTTCGGGCTTAATAAGGTTTTCAGTTTGCTGTCCATCGCGAAAAAATGACCAAACTTATCTGAAAGGTAGCAGGTAACTATACAATATAATCACATATATACTTGCTGATTTTACTAACGATATCTTGTAATAAAATTCATTGAATCCTCTCTCTTCTATCAATACCTTTAAACAGGCTGACTTCTGGAGTGATCTACTGATGTTAAACCATTGTCAATTTCATTTATCAGAAAAAAAGCACTTAGTTTTTGCTCTTCAGAAATGAGACAGTACATTGATATTCACAAAGTGAGTGGTCTAAGCCATGTTAGGGTTAAAATAGTTTTGATTTTTTTTGAGTGTTCGAATTTCCTTTTTCAAGACGAGCACCATTCTCTTTCTGGTGTAAGTCGTCCTATCTTTCTAAGACTATGCCAGTTGTATAGAAGTACTAGTCTTAGCATTAGCAAGAACACGATTTATCCAGGTGGTCTGATATATGAATGAATGCAACACTACGATTCTGAATGGGATAAAAGTAGGAGAGGTCTGAACACATGTCATTCTCCAGGGAAATCTCAGTCTATGAATGCCTTCATTGTACGAGTAGTATCTTCGATACCATTACGACAACACGGAATAAATCAAAGTTTTGTACTTGAAAACTTCCTTTTGGCAGTAATCTCAACGTTTATTATATTATATTCTTTTTTTTTCCACTCTTCCTACTTTTTAGTATAATTTACGAAGTCTTCTTTCACCAACATCTCCACACAGGCTGACTTCTGGACTGATCTGGCTAAAGCTATGCAGGTGGCCGGTGCTGTAGCCGGGAGCTTTGGTGCTCCAGCTAAACGAGAGCTTGAGGTAAAAACTGTAGACCAGAATCGATTTACTAAAAAGTATTATGTGCTTAACATTACTGAACCATAGTTTTAATCTCAAGTCTTTGTCCAAAAATGAAACTACGCTTTCTTTATCATAAACTTGACAGTTAATGTTTGTTACCGTTTGAAGCGATTATTAAATTTTGTATATCATATATTTGCATCAAGAAAAGTGAAAGACAACAACAAACTATTCCTCAAACTGCTATTTGAAATGTGATATTCACATTTCCCCCTTGTTTCTGATTTTTAAATTTTTTATTACTCATTATTTCATAGTTACGGCATATTTCTACCTACGGCCTTAACAGATGAAAGTTTCTGTTTTTCATTTTTTATCAATACAATTTAACAGGCTGACTTCTGGACTGATCTGGCTAAAGCCATGCAGGTGGCCGGTGCTGTAGCCGGAAGCTTTGGCGCTCCAGCTAAACGAGAGCTTGAGGTAAAAACTGTAGACCAAAATTGATTTGATAAAAAAGTATTATGTGCTTAACATTACTGAAACATAGTTTTAATCTCGTCTTTGTCCAAAATTGAAACTAAGTTATCTTTATCATAAACCTAACAATTGACGTTTGTTACCGTTTGAAGCGATTGTTAAATGTTGTATATCATATATTGGCATCAAGAAAAGTGAAAGACAACAACAAACTATCCAGCTGTAAGAGCTATTGAGGTAAAACACGTAAATCCAATCCCTCTTGATCAGATACGATAATATTGTACATTTTAGAGTGGGGAAACCAATTTTTAAAAATTATTAATATTATTATTATTTGCTTGTTAGTTTGTTCCAGAATTGAAACCATGCAATCACTGTCAGAAAGTGAAAGATGAACTATTAAATCCTGACAAACAGAAACAGACCATAAGATCAAGGAAGGACATTTGATATGACTAAAAAGATTTTTAAGCCTTTCAATATTCTGAAAGGGGGAAAAACAGTATTACGACCAAAATTGCCAGAGTATTAACGTTGTTGGTGCATAATATTTAAATCGAGGTTTAGAAATTACATCTTCAACCAAGATGCTTTTATAAAGGAAATTTTATGAAGTTATGGTGCTATAATTTTCTAAATTAGCGTTTCAATTTTTATACTTCTATCAATAAATTTAACAGGCTGACTTCTGGACTGATCTGGCTAAAGCTATGCAAGTGGCCGGTGCTGTCGCCGGTAGCTTTGGTACCGTCTAACAAGGTGTAAGTCTTCATTTTCTCAGTCATTCCAAAATGGTAAAGCATTTGCTGTTTTGTAGAAATCTGCCATCTGTGATTTATTTTTTAAATAAAACGATGGTGTAGTGCATGATCCACAGAAAACAAAACAAAACAAAAAAAAAAAAATAATTAAATAAAATAATAATAATAATAAAAAATATAGTATTTATTTATCTATTTGCTGCAAAAACAACAATGGATATTTTTACGTACTTATGCTTGACTATATGTATGGTTCAATGTGATAGTGGACTTTACATCAACTCTAATGCCAATAAAAAGAACGAAATATTATTAGACAAAAATTGCTTATAAAAATTTAAACAAAAAAAAATAATAATAATGAAAATAAAATATCACAATGTTTTAAGGAAAGGTATCTATGACATTTATAACATTTTATGAACTACCCAGATGCGGATACAACTCATTCCTACTTCTGCCAGTGCAACGGCTGCAACGTCTTACGCCATTACCGCTACACTCGTATTTTTAATACCACTGTTACCCCTTCCATTACTACTGCTTTTACTACCACCACCACTCTTACTCCTTCTTACGGTTCTACTCTATTACCACTAGTACTACATTTTACAACTTCTGACACTGCAACAGCTAGTAGGCCTACTTCTAACTTTTACATCACTATTATTGTTCAACAGTTTGTACTCATTATTATTTTCAGCAATCTGTATAACTTTATACATTCTCAGATAACATACTTTGCCAGCAAAACATTATTTCGACCGTCCTGAAAGAATTCTAACCTGGAACTGATGTTTAGAATCCGAACAAGCACAGAGGACCTGTTTTGTTGGTTGTCTTGTCATTGTTCCTTTGATAAATAAACAATTAAAAAAACAAACCCTAGAATGTATGGATCTTCTGGTTTTTTTTTTTTTTATTGTACTGCTATTGATATTTTACACGTGTTTAGAATCTACTGATAGCATAGTTGGAAAAGTATGGAATAGTATATAACACAAAGTTGGATGGACGTAGAGTGACAGAGCAGTCCTGGATCCTGCCTTAATTCTTTTCTGTTTTGAAATTCAAAAAGCACCGGTATGAGTCCAAAACAATTAAATGACCATGGAAAAGTTACCAACACTAAAATTAATTTGTTGTAACTACGAGAAGTATTATGTAACAGGTTTTTTAGGTGTGTCACTTCCATCTGCAACAACTGTTTTCTTATTCAAAGTTAGCAACAAAATTTCAATAGGATGTTAGGTATTGAGAAATAGACATTAAAGAAAAAAAAGAAAAAAAAAAGATTAAAGCAACAACAACAACAACAACAACAACAACAACAACAACAACAACAACAACAACAACAACAACAACAACAACA
>JBCAUA010163137.1:0-22024 GCA_038406235.1 Peronia verruculata | reverse complement strand
GTTAAAATCATCTCTCCCCCCAGCGGGTTCAAAAATGACTTCCAGGGACCCCCCCCCCCCTTAAGTAGCCTACTAGTGCTCTTGAAACCAGCACATGCTTGCCAGTAAATAGACATCTGTTTTCAAGTGGGCGTTATCCTGGCCTCCAGTGAATTCTTCAATAAACAGTTTTGTGGCTTAAAGTTTGAGCCATTTGTGAAGTTCACTGAAAGATCTGACAATAGATGGACAGTCCTGTGCAGTGTTGTCACACACTGTGCATTTCCAAAAATTACTTTGGCAGAGGTGCTTGGGGTATTATCCAACATCATTTCACAGGACTTTTGTAGTCTGTTATATCTGTCTATTGAAATATCACCAGCATTTTAGTCTGTTGTGTATCTGACTGAAAACTTAATAACCAAAAGATTGATTTTAATTGTTTGAGAAAGGAATGAGTTCATCTGTAGTACAAGTTGTTCAGTGATAGCATTAGGTCTGTGACTCTGTAAACCTCAATGTTGTGTTTGGTTGTGCAGGCTGGCCAAGAGGTCGTGGTTTGGTGGTCTCATGGGTATGGAACAAGAGCATCACTTTGTCATGGTCAGGGAGAAAAGTTTCTCACAAGTCAAGGCTGATCTGGTTCATGCATTCCTCTCGGTGAGTGGTCACTTCCCAGTGCCTGATTGTCACAGCTCCTCATCCACAAGTCAGCTCCAAATTGTGCTTGTCTTATGGAAAGCAGACAGTTAAGACTTTAGCAGACAGTTAAGACTTTAGCAGACAGTTAAGACTTTAGCAGACAGTTAAGACTTGTTCCTGTGTAACTTAATACATCTCATCTCCAGACATAGTAGTGTTCATCTCATATCTCTTTGAGTTCCAGAACCATCCAAATTTCTGGGGACATTTTGATGTTTTTAGCTTATTAAATAGGACACTAGTAAGCTACTTATAACAGAAGAATTAGCAAGAGCCCACCAGGGATTTCCTTAATATTTCCACATATTGAAGACAACAAGGAAATTTCAGTGATGGAGATATGCAGTGAATAGAAGTTGGAATCAAACAATCAAGTTTCAGATCTTGGATGTCCTTTCCATGACAAAAATGCTATCTAGCCTTTCATAACTTAGAATACAAATTACTCTGAACTTAGCCATCTACTCACCAGCTGATATTGTTGTGCTACTTTCTCTTCCAGACATGCGACCTCAGTCACTGTGTTGTCTCAACGACCACATTCAGGGGAGAGTACCGGCGTGGTGGCGGCTCCTCCATGTTTTCCAGAAATGTCCGTTTTCAAGTGGACATTAGTCCAGCTCCTGGTGAGCGTGATGCTGCTTCGGCTACTACCTTCTGTCTTACATTTACCCTAGTATCAGGTAAACTCTCCACCTTTTCATTCTAATGTAGCTTTTAAGATCAGAAACAGTATCAAGAAAAAGTTTTTTATGCCTCATTTTTTAACTACTGCATACGATTATGGGGGTGTCCACAGCTACAAAGTTCTAATATCAGCTACAAAAACTGACCCAAGTTCTAGTACACGACCAGGCCCTTATCTCAAGATTTTGCTAGAAGTTTGAAAGCATGGTGGTGGTTTTTATAAGCTTTTCAACCTCCTATAGTGGTGGTTATCTCAGCTGTCCACAACCGTGGTAAAAAAATAACATAACACTATTGTGTTATGTGTTTTAATAGACTCATAATTTATCCTGAGCACAACGCCTTTTTATCGTGGTGTCCTACCTGGTGCAGCAGCGCGATAATCGTGAAGAGTGGATGCTATCCCAGTTGTTCAGCGTAACAATCCAAATACTTCAATACGATAAGACGGATTGAGATAAGTCCCGCACTCCGACTGGCCAGGCTCAATTCTGACTAGATCTGATCTAATTCGATATGACAACGTGTGATGTGTTGGATGGACGCTGGCAGGATAGGACAGGATGTAACACGATAGGACAAGACAAAACACACACGATAATAATGACAGGTAGGAACACAATAGGACTGGGTTGTGGGTGGGAAGTTGTGGCCAAACTAAGTAAAATTGACTGCATTGTGGGGAAGATAACAATGTAATATACGGAAATCTAAAAACTGGACTTGAACAGCGCCATGGTAGAATTTGATGCTGTTGTTCTGCTTCGGGATTATTGTTTTTAATGTTTGTAATTATTGCACAAAAAATTCACTGTTTTAATGGTTTGCCCAATAGTTCCACCCAAAACATGACATGTACTCGGATCAGTATACAGTATAAATATGACCGAAACAGAACTTGTAGGTGAATCTGTGAGAGGATATGTGTATGTATGGTGTGTTTATATACTCGCGTCATACAAGTTTCAAAGTTAACACACATTTAAAAAAAAACAAAAGGAGGGGGGGGATGGCAATTAAGAAGATGGATGTTTAGAAGCGCCAACTGATATAATAATAATAAAATTTAATAAGGATCCTACTGAGTCCTTAGTGATTTCGGGTGAAAGTAGGTATGCAGGCATTCCCGTGGTTTCTAAGAGGAATATAATAAATTTTAAAAAAAAAAAAAAAGGAGGGGTGGGAAGGTGGGTGAGGGCGGGTGGGGAAAGAGGAACCTCATTAACACGGGACGTGATGACACGGCAATAATGTCGCTTTAACAATTCTGTAATGGGTTTGCCCAACAAAAAAAGTGAAGTGCTAGTCAAGCGTAATACTTGTTATCATTTGTTTGTGAGTGTCTCAACAGTCATTTTGAAAACAGATTTTTTTTTTCTTCAACTGTTTTGTTTGTTTTGTGTTTAAGGAGTGGGGGAAGAGAAAGAGAGAGAGGGGGGGGTGAGATGGAGAAAGAGAGAGGGAGAGAGAGAATATTAAGAGAGGGGGAGGGAGAAGGGAGATAAAAATAATAAACACAATTACAGTAACTTAAAAAATATATTCATATTACAGCTTAAAAAAAAAAAAAAAGAACGGTACAAGAAGGAACAATACAGAAACACAAAAATTAGTTCCAAAATCCCGTGTGTCGTATATTGTAAAGATTTTCCAGCCGCTAGCGTACTTTACTATGCATTTTTAGTTCCTTCCTAATACAGTGCCATTTGCAAGCTTATTTATTTATCTGCTTCTACTTCGGATTTGAACGCTCTGATCCATCATCAAAACACTTGGTCGACAATTTACTGCTACTCAGCGGTGATAGGTGAATTATCTGCAGGCATTTTCCCACCTCTATTATGCTCTCTGCTCCAGCACGCTGCATTGATCACACGTCCTGGGGATTTGCGCCAACAGACTCCGACAAAAAAGCTCTTCTACACCACGGTTAAACTATTTCTCCACCTTGTAATACATTACTTGAAAGATCTTCACAAAGAGTCTTCAGGAAACCATCGGGCCTCGGGAAAATCTCCTCACTGTAGTGAAGAAAGGCAAACTGGCATGGTACTGGCCATATGGACCGATCGAAAATATGTCATGCTATAGAACGTACAATTCAGATTAAGCAGCCTCGCGAGTTTATTATTCAATCATTATCGCATATTTAGATTAACGTCAAAGACATTAAGCATTTTTCTGGTTTAAGTGCATAGAAGCACAGATCTATATGCAACAATGTAGTGTGCCAAATTTCAGATGGATCCGTTCAGCAGTTTTGGACTCCATACGCCTATTGTGGGTTTTCTAGAAATTTTATAATATAGATGAGATGGCAAAACTCAAAAGCCAAACGGAAGTTTTCACTGAACAATGTGGTTTTGTCAAAGTGCGTTTAGTAGTGGCAGTGGCTGAGGTGAACAGAGCACTGGGAAAGGACCAGCCAAACCAACGCCTGTACTTTGTGACTGTCAAGCTCACCCCTAGCGCTGGCTTCAAATTGCTCTTCATGAATACTAATCTCTGCCACTATAACAACAGCTGTGCTCTAGGCAGGCTTTAGGCCTACATGATTGTGCTCACACTGGGTATAGTACGGAAGGAATGAGTTGGCTGAACAATTCCAGAGCTCAATTCTCTGTTGCCCTATCTCCATTTTTCACACTTTGAGAAAACTGATGAGTTGTATTTAGCAACTTTTTTTGTACACAGGAGATAGGACGAAATATACCTGTTTGGGGCAAGTGATCGGTGAAATAATTACAGTATACGGCAAATTTACTATCCCTTTTTCACATGACATATATATCTCCAAATCGCCCAAAATGGAGATAGGACAACAAAGAACTGAGCTCGCAAAAATGCACCCATGCCCACGGATCTAATGCAGAAATTGTATTAGATGTATTATGATAATAAAGATCATATTTTCATAATAATACATACACGAGGACAAAATATTTAAGGATTGTGGATACCAGACACGAAGATAAGACACAGATGTAATGACAGATCGTTGTGACTAACACTAGAACTTTCCTTTGCCAAACACAAATTTATTATTATAGTAAAGAAGAAAACAATTACGTCTGCCTGAAACATGATTATGCTACGGAATATTTTTCTTCAACTGAGGTTTATGGGAAAAAAATAACATTGTATTAATTTATTATTACTATTATTATTATTATTATAAATATTGTCATTGTTACTATTATTATTATTATTGGATGATTAGTCTTTCGAATGAAAGTGATTGTTATCTTCTTCACAACACTTGCTCAACACCTCTCGGTCTGACAAAGGGTTGGGAAGATGGTCTCCCACTGTCAGACGAATGGAAAGACAGAAAGGTAAACGGTCATCAGATTCAAATGAAGAGAAAAAACTGGAGGTTTGGATAATCATCCCCTGTATTTTGATATGGATGAAACCAGAACTTGGACACATTAATTATTTTTACTTGTGGTTTGGTTCCTTTTGTAGGCCAGTGACAGAGCGAGCAACATGTTAGAAGATTGGCCTTAAAAAACAGGACAGTGTGTGTGTAACTCATACAAGCAGAAACCGACTTAGGACTAATATGTATCTCCAGAGACCTTAAATAATACTATATAAGCATTTTACAACAATCAAGTGACAAAGTATTTAACTATTACTGTGCATAACATATAGGGAAATTATACACAGAAAATGGAGACCACAGATGAAGATTCATCATCATTTTGTTGCCTTGTCTGGAACAGACATTGGTGATCATGGTTCTCCACTCGGATCTGTTGCCTGATGAAGATTACATACTAACAAAAAGCACCGACTGATATAAAGATTATCAAACTCCATAAAATAATATGTCCGTGTTGAATGAATTGAACAGTAAAGTTATACTGAACTAACCTTATATAATCTGTATTTATCAATATAAATTAATGTTTGCATGCATTTTCGTCTCTCTCTCTTCCTCTTTTCTTTCTCATTGTCCATCTCGCCATCTCTGTATCTCAAGTTTGAGGCTGGCTAGTTATCCGTCTTCCTGCCTGGTTGTTTACTTCAGTCTTTACTTATGCCCTCCCCCCCCCCCCCTTCTCCATCTTTCTATCTCTCTGGGTAGCTGGTTTATTGTTTCTTTCCTGACTGTTTGCTTTAGTTCTCTCTCTCTCTCTCTCTCTCTCTCTCTGTCTCTCTCTCTCTGCTCCAAAGTTCCGAGATCCCGTATAAATACCACTAAACGTTGTCTAACACCAACTACTGCCAATCGCTCGTCAAATCCCCAAATCATAAATTGTTGGAAGAAAGAGCCAGACTTTCAGCAAAATTAATTGCGTTCATGTCTTTGGGGGCAAGTGCAGGAGAGACCTGGACAAAAAATGATGGAATGGGGCGGGGAGGAGTAGAGGGTAGACCACTTAAGCTCATTACTCGCCGGCAAAATCCCATGGATCTATGATTATCTCTGCAAAATAATTGGGACAGGTTTGAAGAAAAAACAGGTATTTGCAATAACTTAAGCGCTGCTCGGCGCCTCATTGTGAGGGCAATAATGATGAAGTCCAACTGGCGCCTCAGAACATAAAATACCGCACAAGCTAACTGTGCTTTGACTGCACTTGCCTTTGGCCTATGGTATGTTGAACTTAAGCCAGGACGTTAATGTGGCTGTGCATTTCAACTGCAGCCAAAATTGTCAGTCGCAAAAGACTGCACTCGATAACTGTAAGTATTAATTTTGTAAAGCAAATATTATGCTGAGCACAAAAAAGAAAAAAAAAAAGAACAGAAAAGAAAACAAACAAATAAAAGTAATAAAAATAAATAAATAAATAAAACAAACAGAAAATAAAACAAACAAATAAACAAAACAAAAAAAAAAAACTCGTAGGATTCCCAAATTTAGGTCCTCCTCAAGATGGAACCTGTCGTTCACAAAATAATAATAATAATAATATAAATAACATTTAAAAAATTATTTTTATAAATATTTGCCAGCTCTACAACCAAAATATACACACTTCATTTCATTAAGTGAGCGATTGCTACATATATATATACTATTACTAACCCCACAGGATAAAACAATTATTATTCATATTTGTTTTTTTTTCTCTCTGTGATATGAGTACGCCTTTAATCTGCTGGAGCAATTCTTGAAACTACCATATCGTCCTGTGTTACCACCTCCTTGTGCTACATTAGTGGGTCATTGTGTGGTACGTCAGTGAGCCCGCATGTTTGTATATATGGCCTGAGAGCGAAAGAAAGAAGTATATGAGGTACCACTTCGTTATTCCGGCCATTGTGGACAAACTTTCCTCTCCGGGACGAACAAAGACAATCTTCATTTTATTTCACTCCAGCTTGTCTTATTGTCCTTAACAACCAACACTTAGGTTTGGAACAGTGTGAATCCTCACACAGAGGTTCAACAACAGTATGTCAGTAGAATGCAGTGTATTTCGATTCTTGGGCGTTACAAATAGGTATAACTAAGAGACGATAATGTTCATGTCTCAGCATCTGCCAGTGACAACTGTAGGACCAATCACAACAGTAATGCTACTCTTTTCCCCGACATTGAGCTAACAATATAAGTAATAATCATATAGGGCAATGTGAATGTCTCGCCCCGTTAGTGACACACGCTTAATGGAATATACAGACTAAAGTGTCCTTTCGGCTGTGGTTATCGCATAATAATAATAACATACTATCGCCCTGGCCCATATCTCTCACAAAAGGGTATCAAATGCAACAAAGAGGGCCTACAGTAGAGATGGTGTCTTTGCTCTCGAGATCCCATTGATAAGAACAAACATTACAATACGTCATGTAGGCTATAATACAGTGTTAAAGCTCGTACATATTGCAGCATGATCATACACCGTTACTGTAACAACAAGGCCTCAAATCTAAGATCCGACAATAAAATGGCTATGTAATCGAAACCATGTCAAAGAAACAAGCGTGTCCAATACAACGTTTCGGCTCTTTGGTATTACACAAATTATAATACATATATATTATGACTAGACTTTCTTAGCCTCTCCCTATAAGGTCCCTAAGTAACAAAAGGCCCGAAATATAACAAAAAGAGAATCTGACGATAGCGACAATGTCTGTGTCCTCGAGACCAGTAATCTTTTCGCCTTGTTCCCCCAACACCTATTTTTTTTCAGTGGTCCGTCCAGGTAGGATCTGCTTGGTTACAAACCTGGATTAACACCGAGCTCTAGATGGCTAGAGATGGCCAAGAGCTCCGACAGGGGAGGTGAAAAATCCTACATAACTGGCTCCATTATTATTAATACATGAATTACCAACATACAAAGCCCAAAGTCTCACAAACAAGATCAAATCACAATCGTATTGTCATGCATGTGGACATGGACTTGAACAGCAGCATTCGGTGAAATCGTCAAATGTAGTTAAAAAAAAAAAAAAAAGGAAGGAAAAAAAGGAAGGAAAAAAGGAAGGAAGGAAGGAAGGAAGGAAGGAAGGAAGGAAGGAAGGAAGGGATGTGACGACGAAATGAGAAGCCCCGTAAAAGATGCGGGATCTATACGTCCGACCGTACGTCCGTCCATTAGTTCATACATGTATACATCTCCCCCTCCTTCCATCTATCTATCCATCCATGTTTCCATCCATCCATCCATCCATCCATCTATCCGTGTTTCCATCCATCCATCCATCTACCCATGTTTGCATCCATCCATCCATCCATCCATCCATCCATCCATCGCCCTCTGCCTCTATTATCTCTGCTTCTCTCCTGCTCAATCATCCGGCTCAGCTGTTACAAGCCGTAATGATTTCACGGTGCTGCTATAGGGCATCAAATTGATGGGGTGCCTGAGCCACAGACCAAGTCTTACGACAAATAACGTCATCTCTCTAAGCTCCGGGTCCCAAAATGCCCCGCCCCCCCCCCCACCCATTCCCTCTTTAATTTTTCTACTCATTCTCATACCCCCTCCCCTCCGTCAAATCCTCCCACCATCTCTCTCTCTCTCTCTTTCTCTCTCTCAGTCATTTCCCCACTCGACCATCCTACCATAAACCTCCCTGCTGTCTCACACAGCGGACAGCCACTAACTCTCGGTCAAAGATTAGCGGACAATCATCCAATCGTGTCCAGTAATGACCGCGCCCTGGCCCCGCGTGTCAACGAATGGCCCCTAGGGATACAAGCGGTCATAATGACCCATGTCACACAGCGACACCGGGGGATCCTCTCCAGTGCAGTACAGGCCCGTCACCACAGCTAGGTGGGAGGGGAGGTGGAGGGGAGAGGCAGGAGCTCAAATTCAGTGTTCTTTGTTTTTCATAAGCCTTTCAATCCTAGGAAAGTAGGATTATCTCGGCTCTTAGATGTTGACAATTTTTGCTGTGAAATTTTGGGGGTGGAAATTTTGAAATGCCAAGGAACTTTGAACTTTAACGAGCGTAACGTACACAAGGGATATCTGAAATATATTCGCCCTTATCCGAGGAGGCTAGACGTCGGGCTTCCCTACCCACAGGAAGCTAGGGGACCGTTGAGTCACTGAAAAAAAGCGGCGTTTCGATCTTCGTGTCCTAGCATCCCCTGATACAGAACGTTCGAGTCGATCCCGGCCTGTTTTCTCCATGAGTAGACGCCATACCCATTGAGCCACTGCGTCCCCGAGCTCAAATGGAGAACAAAACTTCTTTCACGTCTAATCCTGTATAGCCACGACAATGTACTCGCGACAATGTAGAATGGCATACAATAAAACTAAGTTCAATTCAATAAGACCGCATGAGCAGTTAATTAATCCAAAAAATAAAAAAAAAAATACTCTATAAATCATGAACTTTTACTGGTAACAAATGTAATTTTGTCGACATAATGCTCACTATAGGATTGTTCATATTCCTACGTTGCCTTAAAGTTATTCTTCCCTGCTCAATTCAAAACTATTTAAGGGCGAGATGATTAGGTTTTTTTTTTTTTTTTTATAAACCACTTATTCAAAGTTAACTTTTCACAATATCAGAAACAACTTAATGAGTGGCTTTGTTGTCGAAAAACGTCTTCTAGTTCATTGTGCGTAAAAAATCAGAGACCGCCAAACCGAACTGTCATTCTTCTGAAATCTGTGTTTTGAGGGAGAGAGACGTTTTGCCAAAATACGATCGACTAGAAAACAAAAGCAGAAAGACGTTGATAAGGGAGCTGCAGTGAGGGAGGGAGGAAGGGAGTTTGCTTGTTTGTCTGTTCATTTTGTAGTTATTGTTGTTGTTGTTGTTTTGTAATGTGATTCTACGGCGCACCAATAAGATTACAGCTACTTTGCTTGAGGCGGGAATAGAGACGGGTAGAGTGGAACTAAGCAGTGAAGAGGAGATTCAGAGGGGCAGACAGAAGAGGAAGGATATAAACCAAGGAAAGACGAGAAAGAGAAGAAGATCAGAAGTAGACAGATAGAAAGAAAAGCAAGAGGACGGGAATGAGAGAAGAAACACGGACAGAAAACACCGCCTGAGAGTGGAGTGTGAGGAGGATATGGAAAGAGGAGGACGTATTGAAAACACGCATAAGAAGAGGAGCAGGGGAGTGACGCCAGGGATAGAGGAAAAGAAGAGAGAGAGAGGAGAGAAAGACACCATAAGGAGGGAAGGAAAAAATAAGAGGAAAAAAAAAAAGACGACGAGAAGATGAAAGAAAGAAAGAAAACAGGATAGATAAACTGGGACAAACAGAAACGGAGAAAGAACTGACGGACGGCGAAAAGTGAACGAGAAAGAAGCAGCGTAAAAGAAAGAGGATTTTTTTTTTTAAAAGTGGAAGAGCGGGGTTGATACTGAGTGCCCACAGTTCACACTACCCTCATACTGTCACGCTACTTTCTGTGTGCGTTCTTCAACCTCCTAGTGGAGGTTATCTCGACAGGTTTGCTCCCTCATACTGCCCGCACATCTCCTCTCTTGACCAAGCCAAGAACCAGTGGGCAGTGGTCAAGAGTCAGGGCGGTCCCCGAGAGGACACGTGTTCTAAAAGTCAAACCACTCACTCGACCACAGTAAAGCGAGCATTAACTCTCACTCTTTTTTCCACCTCCCCCTTCCCATTTACTTAACTCTATGAGTGTCAAAAAAGTCCCTCCCCCCCCCCGCCACACACACACACTCAAAGGTAGGTCCGCTCATTGTATCGTGCATAATGACGATCCCAATCAGCCATTTTACCGGCAAAGCAGCGTTACTCCCTACTGCCAAGTACAGGAGGTATAAAAACAAGCACTGTACAGGAGAAAAAATGATATGCAAAAGGTTCAGAGGGCACTCTCTGTCTAGGGTCATGCTCACTGCAACAGTTTGGCTGATATGGCAGGGCCTCCAGATATCAGAGAAATGTTTCATATTCTTTCTTACTGTGGGGGTAAAGGCTGCATGTCCCCTTACCTCTCCCTCCCCCCCCCCCCCCCCCACACACACCATTTTATCAACGTACAAATGGGATCAAACCCCTTCGCGAGTTTATTATTCAATTATTATCGCATTTTTTTTTTTTTTTAGAATTACCACAAATTTCTCGGGTTTATGTAAGTTGAAATACAGATTTTTATTCAACAATATTGTGTGCCAAATTTTAGATGCATACATTTAGCTAGCAGTTTTCGAGTCTAGATCTATAAGCCCTTCATCGGTTTTGTTGCAAATTTATAGTAAAGATATACAGAGAAATAATTGAAATGTGATAAAAAGGGCAGTTTATCAAGATAATGCTACTACAATTGACGGAGAATCACAAATACTTGCACTCTTTCACCCTCAGGGCATAGGCCAGGTCATAATGTAAAATGAATTAAAAGATCACAAAGGAAAAACAAGACACTAGTTAGTCATTTTGTTCAAAAAGGATCTTAGAACAATATGAATCACCAAATTAAATTAATCATTAGATGTTCAAACAAGATAATTCCCGCCCATACATGTAACACCAACACTGGGGAAAACCTTCGTTGGTGGGCTGCTTAATCCTGGTCCTGAAAACCCACGAACTTCATCTTCATCCGTCATCCTTTCCTTTGGGCAGGCTGTTTACTCAACACAAGCTGATCTTGAGATAGATCTGCTGTGATCATTTTATTCAATGAGTAATCCTATCGCATTTTATTAACCCTAGACATGGGTAAGCAGGTCTCCTACAATAGTAGATCTTTATACGCTGTGCGAAGTTTTTTAATAGATATTAAATCTTGTTATAAAAGTTATTTTGAGTGACTGTAAGAAAATTCAACTTGCGTTGCATTCTAGCCTCAATTAAATAGCGAATTGTTCAAACAAGTTTAATTAACACTTCTATGCTTTTTCAGCGGTAATTTCTGACACCTTTGGTGTTAATTTCAAGGATTTATTAAGATTATATATACGTTTTAAAAGAAATACAACTGAAATGGCTTCATGTTCACGAAAAAAGAGAAGTATTTTTGTTTCTAAAAATATCAACCACAAAGCTTATTATACGAGTTTATCACTGTTTTTAACGGATGCAGTATTTCTTGAAATGTATAGGTTCTTGGGAATATGGCTCACTGCGACAGAGGAATAATGTGGATAGCTGTTTTCCAGCTCTGTCCTTCCTTATCTATCTGTTCCGAGATATCATTGACACATCAGAAACGGAAAACTATAATCGCAGTAGACTGTTTTCTTGAGAAACATCAGGGGATGAATTTATTAAAAAATAGTCTATCAAAGCATCATGCCATTAGGGCCGAGCCCCTAGTAACAAAGACACTCTTCTGACCTTGCATCTAATCCATTAGTCATAAACAGCTATGTAGTCATCATAATAATATGCTCTTTCTCATTCTCTTTTTTAGATCTCATTATCAGATGTTACTTCGCCAGAGATAAACTTTAAAAAAATTATTATTCATGAATCATGAGTGTGATATCAATTTCATCATATACACCTTAGCAGCCAGACTATTTCTATCGATAATTCTGAGGTTAATGAGACCATGGTCGGAAAGTGGAGCAAACTGTAAAAGCAGTAAATAATATTTAAGCTTATTTATTTATTACATCTAGCATGCAAACGCACCTCTTTTAGGTATATGTATCGTGCATGCATGTGACCCATGGTCTCAAGTTATTTTACTTTTCGATGTGCGAAAACATGGCAACTAAGTCCCGCTATGCCTCATTATTGCAGGAACGCATCCATGGTTTGTCCTTGCAATCTTTTGTTTCATACAGATAGAGATCAAGAAACTATCATTGGAAAAGACCGGCTTGTTATTTTTCTTAAGCTTTTCAACCCCTGGGAAGTAGGATCATCTCGGCTGTAAGTGGCTGCGTGTTTTCGCTGATAATTTTGATGGGCAGAAATTTGGAATTTGGATATTTTGCCCGGACAGCGGCATGCAGCCTACTCGTCATCAATTTTGAACTGCCAAGAGTTCTTTGTACACACAGGACCTCAGAAATATGTTCGCCCTTATCCAAGAAGGCTACACCTCTGTCTTCCTTACCCAGAGGACGCCAAGGGACCGTTGAGTCACTAAAGACTGGGCATGATGATGCACAAGACTTTATAGGTAAGGGGGGCCTTTTGAGAAACCATAAGTCACATTTAGTGAAGTCTGTTTGTTAGTGTTCGGGTTAGTGGTACACCAGCACGATCAAGGCTACATTGTACCAAACACGGTAACATACATTTACACGTCAAGAAGAAAAGAGAGACGAGAGCGGGACAGAAGACAGGAGCAAGGAGAGAGAAAAGAGATGTCCTCCCTGGACTGTCAAGGGTGGCATTCCATGGGAGACATCCCACCGATGGCCGGCTTTCACCGCCTGCAGGTAGGAGTAGAGAACCTATTTATATACGTCAGGCCTCCTGCCTCGGGGGATATATTTGGTGAAGTGACTTGAACGTTCTTCTGATAATATAAAACTATTCAAGAAAGATCCAACCCATTGTATGTGAATACCATTTGCTATCAGAATCACTGCAGGTTTTTGTTTGTTTGTTTTTCCTTTTTCTTAAGCCTATCAATCCTATGAAAAAAAGGACTATATCGGCTTTTTTAAGAGATTGTCTGTTTTCGCTGAGAATTTTCTGTGGGTAGAAATTTGGAATTTGGAAATTTTGTCCGGACAGCGGCACGCAGCCTATTATCTTTCATCTATTTTGAACTGCCAAAGATTCTTTAGCGAGTGTAACGTACACACGGAACCTCCGAGAAGGTTCCGACAAGTCCATATTCGAGAAGGCTAGACGTCGGACTTCCCTGCCCAGAGGAAGCCACGGAACCATTGAGTCACTGAACAAAATGCGGGTCTTTCGATCTTCCTGTCCTTCCATCCCCCATGAGGGGACCCGGGAGACGCCCAGAACCTGCAACCTCACCGTCGTGAGTTGTCCGAAGCAGACGCAAAACCACAGAGCCACTGCACCCCCTCCCCCCACCCCACCCCTGCAGGTCTGTTTATTCAGTCTGTTATAGTCGGTGCCCTGTTTTTCTTTATAATTTAAAAAAATTATAACTGTGACTTTGTTCAGTATTTGAAGACCGAAATGGCCCCGAATTTTTTTGTCTTAACACCATAGATTGCAGTATCCAAACATAAAGTTTCTTTCTATGTCATTGGTTATAGTGCTATTCCACAAATAACTCGAGTGCCAGCATCCGAGTATTCTTAAATCTATTCATGTTAGCCCTTAGCTCATCTGGGGTCTCCGGGATTCCATTCGTAGCACTTGTGGGCCTGGGTTTCCACATTATGTTTTATTTATTTATTTATTTATTTATTTATTTATTTATTTATTTTATTAATATTTTTTTTATTTATCTATTTTTATTATTATTATTATTATTATTATTTTTTGGTCTAGTCTGACTGTTATTGATTCGTCTTTTACTCTGCCTACTTTTTCAAATCCAAAAAGAAACAAAAATACACCCATCGTTTCTGTTTCTGTTCCGTTTAAGATTTTTTTTTTTTCTCCTGTTTATTTTGCTTTGTTCTAAAATAAGCGTAAATGGAGTAGATTACATGTACATAATATGTTTGTGTGTCACGCAGCTCTTGGCATTAAGTGTCACATACGGTGAAGTGTTGTACGCACGTCTTGACCCACTGGAGTGGATATTGTATTTTCAGCAATCTACAGACCACATTCATCAGGTACACTCACCCTGATTAACCCTGGGTGTTCGAGGTGCCTCATCTACTCCCCCCTCCCCCCGAAGTAGCTGGTTATAGTTTGCACTTATCTACCTAACAACAGAACATATAGAGGGAAAGCGTCTATTCTCATGTTGCATTTAAGCATATGTCAATCAGTTCTTAAACAAAGGTAAAAAAAAATATCGTTCTTGAAACAGTGACTACCTGACTGGGTTATTGATTGACTGAGTGTGACTGAGTATTTGACGATTGACTGACTGATTGAAATCTTCAGCTGAAAAGGGGGGGGGGACATTACAGATGACTTCACAATTCCTCTCCTTTGGCTCTTGTCTTCTGCAGATATTGAAACACAATTAGCCGCAGAAACCTCAAAGCGCGAATAAAGGTAAACAAACTGGTGGCTACACATTAATGTTTGATGGGCTTAGTCGGAAAAATATTCGTCTTTTATTGTTTTCAAGACATAATTGTCATTTCTGGTATATAAACGAATGTCAATATCCTTATTGAAATCCGGGTGCTCAAGGGGTTTCTTCTAACACTTTCAGGTTTAACACATCGTAAATTTAACTCTAAGAGTATCGAAAACACGCAGTCTCCCTATACCTTCGTCACCCAGCTAGACGCCAGTGGGCTACAGTGCGGCCGGCTCTTATTTCAGGGGGTGAGAATGGTTGGGGAAGGGACATCACTCGTGGCTTTGCGTACAGCGAGTGATGTAAACCACTTGAAGTTCTCTGTGTAAACCAAGCTGAAATCGTGCGTAGGTGAGTTCTTAGACAAATATAAATACCAAACCAGTTAAGCCGATCTGTATAATGTTATGAATGTTGTAATTCCTCTACCTCTTCGACATTCTGACGTTTGCCGAGACCTATAGACTTAATACATTAATTCGTGATTTCTTGAAATTGAAGACACTGAAACTCATCCAAAGCCTGTTTCTTTCTGGTAAGTGACATTACTTTCCTGGTTATTTCTTAACATGAAATTATTATGAAAAAAATTTAATTGGAAATGCAAACAACGGTAAGTGAGCAGATTTAAGTGTTGAAAAAAACTTCGTTACATTCCGTGTCTTTTGTATTGATGAAACTAGACTTGGGGCGTATTTTTGAAAGAAAAAAAAAAACGACAAAAAACATTGGTTTCTCAGTACACCTGTTACGACAATGAACGTGTAGACTGCACAAGGCTACTATTAAACTTGCATAAGAAAGAAAAAATCACCTTAGAAACATAATGCACTCCGAGTCCTTACACAATAATATAGCCCACAGAGGTTATTTTTATTATTATTTTTTTTTCTTATAAATTGCGAGACAAAATGCATGTTGTCGTCTTTCAGAGGAGATTATTTTTTAACACTGTTTCAAAAGCTGACCTCAAGTACTAGTAACTGAGAGACCTTTCAGTTTAATATATTCAGTATTAGTAACTGAGAGACCTTTCAGTTTAATATATTCAGTATCAGTAACTGAAAGACCTTTCAGTTTAATATATTCAGTATCAGTAACTGAGAGACCTTTCAGTTTAATATATGTCAGTATGTAGGCTTTTTGGTTCTCGCATTGCATGGAAGTTCTTCAGCAAACATCAAAATCACATGCATGTGAATCTAAAGCTACAATGAGTTTACACTACGCTTTCCTGACGACTAGGTCCTACAATACAGGAGCAGATTTCATAATCAGATCCCATGTGTGTGGTGGCTTATTTAGAATTAATCTTTGAACAAAATAAAAAAAAAAAAGTTGCTGGTCTCTTGTTGGAAAAATTACAAATGATATTTCTGAGAAAATCTATTTATAGTTGGTAAAGTTGCCTGTGTGGTTTATTATATTTTTAGAAAAGTTCCCTACGTAAAATTTCTGAATAAATCCCAGTCGGGTATCTGGGTCAGTTGAGCTGTTTGTCTTTCAGCAAAATAAAATTTGCACATTTTGCCTCTGCAAGGCTAGAGTAAGCGCTCTGAGCCCGTCTCTGAAAACAAAACAGCTATTCTACATTACCATCGATCCCCTTCACTGTCTCCTTGGCACGTCAAAAAAGCTGTTTCTTGTCGTCCCTTTTTCTTTTTCACCGATAGTGCGTGCCTTTCTTGTGTTTTCTTTAACCCTATACAACTCAATATTACAAATAAAATGCACGTAAACGGGCATTTTCAGTCATTTACGTATAGAAAGAAATGAGTCATTTACATATAGAAAGAAACGATCACAGAATACAAACCTGCACTGATGATCAATGTTATGTCAACCTGATTGTCCCATTGCAGAGTCACAGTTCTAAACACTGTTCAAAATTCACTTCTATCCTACAATTTTTTAATTTTGTTTAATGCATTCATGGATTTTAGCGGGTTAAAATGCCATTGTAAAGCTTTGCTTTCGTAATACAAGTAGACATCGAGACCTCAGGAGCATTCACTTCGTAGGCGTATAGAGAAAAGCTCTCTCCTGGTTCTCAGATGCCTCTGTTGTCACACTGTGTGCAGTGGGCAAATATGTTACCTGTTAACTTGCTTACCTTTAGCATTCAATTATCATGCAGATTTCCATATCCATATCTCAAGGTTCGCTCCATCCATTCATCTGCCTAGATGACCGACTGACGGACTGTCTGATCTATAACCCACCCATCCATCCATCCATCCATCCATCCATCCATCCATCCATACATCCATCCATACATCCATCCATCCATTCACCACTCATCCATCCATCAATCCATTCACCCACCCACCCACCCATCCATCCATCCATCCATCTATCCATCCATTCATTCACCCATCCATCCATCATTCCATTCATCCATCCATTCACCCATCCATTAGCATCCATCCAAGTTTTCAAATCTTTCCTCTTTTTCTCCCTGCGTCTCCATCTTGCTCATGTGCCCATCACTTTCGCCTCCTCCCCCCCCCCCTTCCCGTTTTAAACTCTATTCAAGCAACATAATATAAAAGAATACTTTTTGTTCTCGCTATCTCTTAATATCATAACGCTTAAAAGTTTTGAGATCTGAATGTCATTAACCTTGTATCACACCACCTGTAATGCAGTATTCCCAGGTATATCGCGGGTTTTGATGTATCACGTTTTTGTTTGTTTGTTTGTTTGTTTGTTTGTTTGTTTTTGTCGTTGTTTATTTGTTGTTGTTTTTTCATGTCCATGTATATATGTATATATCTGCACAGCGGGGCGCCGTTATAAATAAAATGATTAAGTACCCTGTATAGAATATGACAATTATTTACACGCGATTAAGATTTATAATTTTCTCACTGCAACAAATAATATAGTAAGTTGGTTTGTAACACTAGAGAGGGTTGATAACAGTATAGGACAGGTTTATAAAGGTTTCAAATGTATGAAGACTCCGGTGGAAAAAATCAGGTGTGTCAGATTTTTGTGAAAAATGAGTTATTGAGCCGACAGTTTAAAGCCTACCTTGAAGATTTGTTAAAGCCTACCTTGAAGATTTGTTAACCAGGACAATAATTCGGAAAAACCAGCTGAGTTCGGCTAAAAAGAGAGTTTTCGAAGGGGTATTTCTGTTTTTCTTCCTTTGTAGAAAATGAAACTTATCTGCTTTTTCCATTGGAGTCTTCATATATATGGAAAAACTTAAATATAGCTTCTCTGCTTTGCGGATTTTCACTTATCGCGGGTAGTCCTGGAATCTACCACCCGCGATAAACAAGGGAATACTGTATGGGCTTTTGAGCAGCTGCAGCACATATTTCCTACCTGGACTATTAATATAAATTGTCAGGGAGAAGGCAATTACATGTATTTAAAAATAAAATAAAAGCAAATACAGTGGACGCCAGATATAAGCAACTCGGATATAAGAAAACTCAGTTATTGCCAACGAATTTTTTTTTCCTCCGGCCAAACTCTTTTTAATTATGTACTACAAAAACTCGGATACAAGAAACTCGCTTAAAAGACTCGGTTTTAGGAGAGGAAATTTCTTGTACCGCCTGATACAAAAACTCGGATATAAGAAACCGAAAGTACATGTACATTTCCAAGAAAATTTCACTCATTCTAAGAAACCGAAAGTACATTTCCTAGGACAGGCACATTGTAACGAATCATGTTGTGCAGTGTGCACACGAGAGGTCATATGCATATTCATTTAGCTATTTATAGCGCGGGGTCAGGAGAGATCTAGTACATTCCAGTGTACGTCTCGTAGCATCTGGCAGTTTCGGCCTGACATTGCATGCGTGACACACCAGTCGTGCCGAGAAAGCACTAGAAGGAAGTTTCTCGATGGCTGATGTGTCTATAAATTAAATACAGAGCCCAGTCAGTGAGAGAGGTGTGTCGAGAGTGTGAACGCACTAAAGTTCATCCAGTGCGACGAGTGCTGGACAGTAGCTGCCCTATGCGTGTTCATATATATATAACAGTTGTCAGCTGCTGTTACGAAATATTGAGGAATCAATGCACTGTAATTTAGTAAGGGATTACACATCATTTTAAAATGCCTTCTAATGCACAGCTAAAGGTGTCGCGCTAACCAAAACTACACTAAAAGAAACAGGAAAACAGGAGAAATCACTGGTGGTCACAAAAGGATGTTCACTTCAGATACAAACCCACAATCATGCGCCAAAAATGTGATAATACGGAAGGACCACTGGCAGCGCAGAGTAATTTCGAAATCTGATAGGGCGGGCGGAGAGTTCCCCCCAGGTGTCCTATTGACAGGTGATTTATTGCCCGCCTGCCGGCGAATTAAAGGCATGCTGTGCGACGAGTGCTAGACAGTAGCTGCCCTATGCATGTTCTGCGCCTGTGCGATATTGAACTAGACTGTGTAATATAGCCGATCACCTGGATTACACTCTCTGTTGTTATTCGACTTGAAGAACTCTTGTTTTCATTTCTCCGCTATTGTGTGGGTCTCGTCCACATCCACCGCCTAATTGCCACTTATAAGTCACGGCCACATCTACTCAACACTGAGAACTCGTGACACACATGATTGTGCATATTTTCTTTTCTTGAATTGGTTTTTTACCATTGTATTTCGTGGAAAATTGAACGTTGCACTGCTGTTCAAAATGGTTTGTATCTGAAGTGAACATCCTTTTGTGACCACCAGTGATTTCTCCTGTTTTTCCTGTTTCTTTTAGTGTAGTTTTGGTTAGCGTGACACCTTTATCTGTGCCTTAGGAGGCATTTTAAAATGATGTGTAATCCCTTACTAAATTACAATGCATAAGTAATTGATTCCTCAATATTTCGTAACAGCAGCTGACAACTTATATATATATATATATATATATATGCATAACTGAAACCTTAAAGATCAGTTCTACATCGTGTGAAAATTCTGTACCCATGTCTAAATTAGAATGTGCGCTAAGATCATTTCCATTTACTCCTCACTTGAGCGATTATCAGATGTATCCTTCATGGCCAGGGCATAGGCGTTCTTTACCACAATTGCACTCATCTACCAATACTGACTATTAGTTTGCTAGTTTGCATAAAGCAGCATCACCCTATCATCACTGTTAGCTGGGGATCACACTCAAACATCACAGACACTAGACATTGCTCCAGATGAAATACATGTAGATAAATTTATTTATGCTGAAGAAACTAGGAAAAATGATGAAATCATTTCAAAAGGTTCGGCAGCAATTGGATCAAAAAGGAAATTTAACTTCAAAATCTGGTTTCATTCAAAACTGACTAATTGTGGCTCTCACCGAAAAGGAAAATATGTAGAAATCTAAATTTGAAGTAGTTGAAAGTAAAATAGCAGGAGTAGAAAAATGTGAACTTAAACCACTAAGCGATCCCATCTGCAGCGCTCTCGACAACATATTAACCAGAAGTAACAGCACACCCCAACATATCACGGCAGAAACCTCTTCGGCGATCACTGCCATCGCTATTTTACTCAGTCTAGACATAACCCATAGCACAAGTAAGATAGAACAAGAACAATCACACACACTGAATACACAGACAGCGCATCACAGACAAGGCGTTCCAACCCGGGAAACGATTCAACAGCATAAACGAAACATTCAGCACATGCAACCAGTAGGAGGAACACAATAACTTTATTACACAGCAGTGAACAGTTAAAACAAGAAACTTTATCATGGGTTTTTTTTTTTTAAACTTAAAACACTTTCTAGAAAATCACTGCATTCCCGTCATAGAAACCAGATATTTCTTAATTTAATGCAAAACGTACACGGACTAAGGAAAAAAAAATTAAGCCTTTTTTCACAGAACTCGGTTATAAGAAACATTTTTCAAAATACTTTGCTATATCCTACTTTTAGATATAAGAAAACTCGGATATAAGAATTCCAAAATCCCCCCCCCCCCCTCTAGTTTCTTATAATCGTCGTATCCTGTACTAAGATCTTGGACAATTCCGTTGCCCGTTATCTGGTTGAGGCAGTGTATCGGTGGAAGGGCGGATAGACTGGAGTGGCCGGCAAGTTTTAGCGTGTTAACGTGTTAGACGTCTGAATATGATGGCTGTCCAGGGAATGATTCCGGGATCTCTGATTCTACTAAATCATTGATCATGTTTACTTTGATTTAGACTAAGCACATCCAAAATCCAGTCTGGGGCCAACTGCGGCCCGTGTTCAAATTACCACCGGCCCGTAGCCTCTGTCATGTTTCAAATGTACCTTGATATGTTTTTTCTTCCCGAAGGTTTTCCAGTCAGACGTCCTCATCATTTTACGTTGTCTTCGAATATGAAATTCAAAGTGTTTTAGGTAACTTATTTAAGTTAATTTGTGTTCTATGTGAATAAATAAAAAGTATGCCATTTCCAATGAGAATTCCATTTAATAGATCATTTGCGTTGAATGTTAGGAACTCAAAGAATGCCAAACCGTATGGTGGGGCCCCGGATCGCGGATATCTTCACTTCACAAATTTGGTCCTCTTCGCAAAAGGTTTGGATATCCTTGACTTACAGCAAAGACACCTGTAATGCTGAATCCACTGGCCTCCTCCAACCTTCTCTGTTCTCTACCATTGTAAGATTCAGTCAGTTCGATTCCCATTCCTTTTTCCCGTCCCTTTATCAAGTTCCTTTATTTGGGATTGTCTCTCACTGTGACGTGCAAGTTATTTCAAGACTTCACGACGGAGATAATTATTATTATGATTTCAGCTGACAGTGTCTTCATCACAGAGAGATGTTCGTGAGGTCCTATATCTTCCTGTATGTCTACCTTTTCATTTGGTGCGCCCATATAGGGGAATGGTTACATTCTTTTCTGTAAAACAAACAAACAAACAAACAAACATGTACATAACATCTGCTTTAATTTCGGATCTGTAAATAAGGATAGTATCGGTAATAGTGGATGGCAGCGATGTTTTGATTGCAGTACGAAATGGGTCCTTCTTTTATACCGTTCATTGTGGTTTTTATAAGCTTTTCAACCTCCTGTAGTGGTGGTTATCTCAGCTGTCCACAACCCTGGTCAAAAAATAACATA